>JANCMC010007573.1:0-13241 GCA_024363005.1 Charaxes varanes | reverse complement strand
TAAAGTTATACGTTAAAATTCAACGAAAGGACATGCAAAAGAAGTCCTTTGGAGAACTCGTATTTTAGTGATTTTTTTCTAAAACTATAGAACATTTCGATGTGCTTTTTGTCGTTATACGTAAATTCCAAAAAAACTGGACAAGAGCGTGTCAAGACATTCTTATATAACTTGTCTTGACACGCTCTATATAGAAGAGTTCCGTATCTGATACGCTATAAACGTATTTGTTAAATATCTAAAAAAGTTGTTGTCCGATTTCGTTCAAAATAATTTTTTTAGTGAGTTTTTAGCATGTTCTATAAACATGGAAAATTTCAAGTCTCTATGTCTAATAGTTTGGAAATGCTAAGGGGGGACCACCTAAAGGAGCAGTCAGACGGACGGACGGACAGAGCGAAATTATAAGGGTTCCTTTTAGTATTACGGAACCCTAAAAAGTTGAAATTAAATGCGTATGTCCTTCGAAATAAGATTATTAAAAATATCTAAAGCATTACCAATAATTTTCATAGACAAGAACAAATTTATAAAACTAAAAGCAAATAGCTGAAGCGATCCGGCTGACAATGTAAAAGCGAAAGATCACCTACACACGAAATTTCGAAATCCGCGTGACTGATTAAGACTACTTGGCAAAGATATAGTTTAAAGTTAGACATCTGCTTAGAACGAATTTTTAGATAGAACCAGATTAATCTGGATTAAGGAGGTCTTATGGCAAACTGCTAATCTACCCAAATTGTAGAAAATACTGGCTTGTAAAAAGCGATAATATTTAAAACACTTATTCAATATAGGTGTAACTGATAGTCCACTTTGCAGGGGATGCATGGACGCACCAGAGACACCATCTCAATTTTAGTTAAAAAAAATAGCTGTATCGCAGTGTTTAATGGAGATATTGAAATAAATCTTAGATTGGCTGATAGAAGACGTCGATACGAAGCTGCTTGTATCATTGACTCAATTTAGACCTAAAACGTAATCGATCAGATTATGCCAAAGCGTACGATTGCAACAAATAATCTGAGAGGTTTCCCTTTTAGGGCATCTTACTGTGTATAGATATACATATTTATAAGGGTTTTTTTGTTTTTTAAGTGTAAATTGTGTATTATAGGTACATAAATAAAAGTTTTTCTTCTTCTTCTTCTTCGATATATAGATTTGTTGAACGCTTTGAGTTAATAAATTATATATAACTTTTTTACTAAGTAATTTGAAACGCTAATCTACAATTGAAGTGTATTAAAATAGGACTTAAATGTCAACTGGGACATACACTCGATGGCATGGGCGGATACTCTGCAATTATGGTTTCAATTTTTTTTTTAAATATGCAGTCGGTTGGAATCGGTTTATTTGTTTCGCAGATTATTCATAATATACAAACAGGTGAAAATCTCTATAGCTCGTCCAACGGGTGGATCTTGATTTTTAACTTTCTGATAAAAGGTCAGATCTACTACGGGAACCCTTAACTACTCTAGCTGCTATTGTCCCTCCCCCTATACCGTCCGTGATAGCAGTATCCGCGTCCTTTTTCTCCTTACCATGTACTTTTATATCCATTTACTCTTTTTTTTTATGTTACAAGGGGGCAGACGAACAGGCAGCAAGCACCGAAGTGCCTACGGACGCCCATGGACATCTGCACGACCAGAAGGCCAGCAGATGCGCTGCCAGCCCTTAATGACGAGTTTAGGCCACCGGGATTCTGTTACTGTTAATTTGCATGCAATAAAATCGTAAGGAGGCATGAATTTCGAGAATTTTATTTTGTGCTAGTGGCAAATAAAAACACTTTAATTGAAGCTCTTTTTGACGTGCCTTCGTATATACATTTGCTTAGTGATTGTTTGTAAGGATTGCCCAATTCCAGTAGAGCAACACGAGGTCGTTTTTTAACATCTGCCATTTTGATGATCTGCAAGTTTGATGATCAGATCTATTCCTCAGTTACTTTGTGATTTCGCATATTATCTCCCATTTAAATGTCTCAATTATTGCTATTATTTTTCTTTTCTTGATAATTGCGCCAACCTGTACAAAAAAGAACGGATGGAAAAATTATTAAATAAGGATTTCATGAGGGTCTAAAAGTAACTATCGTAGATATACTATATTTTTTTATATTTCAGCATATTACATTAAGTATGCTATCAAGCAATTTTTCAAGAATAAATCTGTAAAACTAACGCGACTCCATTCTCGTTAAATACAATGATTCTGCTGGATTAATTTTGTAAAAATAAAGTAGAATTATTTTGTAAAAGTAGTGTGGCCTTCTACTCATTGTAATATCAGCTATTAGCCAGTGATTGTCGATCTATCCGTTTTAATTGCCATCAACAATGTTTACTTTAACAGCTCACAGAAAGATCTGTCTTTCATCTGTCTATCATTGTTGATAATAGTTATAAAACATGCATGAATTCTATTTGGTCTAATTTTATATATTTAAATATTGTATTACTATGTATTATTAGTGAATAATGCTCAATTTACTGATAATAATACTCACTTTTATTTATTAACTGCATTTTCATACATAAATTTCACATATATTGGTGCAGATGTCCATGGGCGCCGGTAGGCACTTCGGTGCCTGCTGCCTGCTCGTCTGCCCCCTTGTAACATAAAAAATAAAAAATAAATAAAAAAAAACATACGCGTAACGCATAAAGTTTACTCTACTCGCCATACATTTTTATATCCTGGGACCTAAATATGAAAAGTTCATCTTCTGCTAGTTTAAAATAATATAAGCTATATCAATTCTACATGGGACATTTATTTATAATTTGTAAATCACGCGATCAAAATTGTAAAATGAGCTTGTAAAGTATAAAATCCAATTGAAAGGATGCTATTCAAGTGGACTCACAATTTTTTTTGAGTCGTCAAATATACATATATCAACTTAACAACTACGTTTACAGTACTAACGTTCCAAGAAATACGAGTGCGATACTTTTTTATAAAATGTACATATATTTATTATTCAATAAGTAATGTTAGCTTTGGCAAATACGCGCCTATGTCATGTGTAAAAATAGGATCAGAGACGTTATGACTTGTGTTTGATGGCTGTGCCCAGAGTTGCCACAGAAGGTCACCAGATAGGTGACCAAACAAAGAACGGCTCCAGGTTCTACTGTATTCGTTAAATTATTCACGTTACATAAGCGTTATATTTAGACTGCTGTGATGAGATCTGTTTGTCGATGTATATAAATTAAATTGAAGTGTATGTTTATAGCTTTGAAATAAAATTATCTTATTAAACGCATATATGTCTATAGAAATATACGATACCAGGAACAAAAACACAAATCATTAAAACATTAATATCTGTCCATCTCGGTCGTCTGTCCGTCCGAACCGGCAGAGCTTTTCGTCTTGCCCGTGCTTCCGCCTGCTTAACTTTAAATTCATGAGATTATTATATTAAACTTTGCAAGAAATGCTATATTATACTCTAGTCATCTTACATGAAATCTCGAAAACCGCGGAATGTACAAAGATGAAATCGGCAGGGAGGTTTTAGTTAGCAGGGATTTTGCGACAGGATTGGTTTACGTGGTTCTAAGGGATCTCGAAACTTTCATCTATACAGTACTTATACCAAAAAAAAAACCTATTTAAGACTTTATGCCTATCTCTTTTATTTTCGAGTATCTATCGAAACGACAAAACCAATCTTGATGGATCTTAAGTAGCAGATAACTTATTTTATATCGGCTTCTTAAGTGCAACAGCTAGTATAAATAACGTTCTAAGTTGGACTAAATTACAGATAGTTAGGAAATTTGATCAAAAACGATTCAGTACTTTCAGAAGTTTACCGCGAACATACATACATTGTAACACGAGACTTATTATATAGATATATAGTTACAAATTCAATTCTCAAACAAACAAACTTGCATGTCACGCTTGTTTGTCACGTGTCATTTCATATCAGAGCTTTTGATAAGGCTGTTTTGATCTTGTCATTCAACCTAATTAAATTTATTCAAAGATGACAAAAAAATGTATAGAAAAGAAAGATATTTTTGATTGTCTATTGTCAATTATGTAAATATGATGCCAAACAAGTTTAGTGACACTTACGATAAAAGATTATCGGAGCCTTAATCAAAGCAATCCATTAAATTCGTTATCATGTTGTCTCATCGTTTTAAACTTATATCATTCAAATCAAAAATGAAAGTATTAGTAAATTACGAGTGCACTTTAGAAATTATGTAGTTTTTCATTTCTACAATTAACCTTCGCGAATTGATACCTCGGGTTTTGTAAAGCTTTCGGTATCGGTAGACACTAGTATTATGTTTATTTATTTATTTTATGGTATAGCACTTTTATTAATAAATTATTCTAAAAGTAACGCATCGATTTCATTTTTGAAATTGAAAAAAAAACATTGAAATTATTAATTCTATTCTGATTCTAACTTTTGCTACTAAAATTCTTTACTCTATAATATTTACGGATTGTGAAACGCACCAAAATAATACAACAGGATAATATTAACTGTTTTTTTTTCATAGGAATTATGTTAACAATATAAATGTACAAAAACATGGCAGTGAGCATCGACGGACGAATCCTTAGGACGGCTGCTGCGCCTCTAAACGAATAGTACAAACTTTTTTGAACACAAACTTTAGTGAAATTTGACTTTGACGTTAAATTGTTAAATGCTCATTGTGGATAACATTTTAGAGGGGCTTATCTCCGAAGAGGCTCCACGGGTTTGGGGATGGAGTCTCCTTCTGCGTGGTAACCGGTTTCGTCGGCGTAGTAGTTGATGGTCTCCACTTTGCCCTCGCTGGGATAACTGTAGGATCCTTTGACGACCACCACGGGGTGAGGTTTGTTGTCTTCATCGAGGGCTTCCTTCACTTGACCATTTTCGTTGCGCACAATACCATCCTCGGTTTCGAAACTGTAATACAAAAAGCACATCTAAGTAAACAAGCTCAGATGCTTATTCTCTATAATTTACTGTACAATCTTTATTTAAATATTTTTTGGCACCAGTGTAGTGACGTCGGAATTTCTAATTTAAACGGCTAGTATGATTTTAGTGAAAATTTTAACAAGTTTCTGGATAGCTCAGATTCACAATTGAACCCAGATAGTCCTATATTTTTAATTCATTTTTATTTCAGAATTTCACTTGATTTAATTTAAAAATATAATTTATCATTTATAGCGGCTGTTAGTTAGCTATTTAACATAAATTGTTAAAAAATTTATTAATTCTAAGAATTTATATATTGAAATCAATAAATTAATTAAATCTTTCTTACTGACATAGACTACCGCTGGGTAACACTGATTGTATAAATTATTTAAACAACTATTTACCCGAAGTTATAGGATCCTTCCGGTTGTTGGACGAATTCTGAACGGACGATTTTGGTGGGCTCCTTCTCAACTGGCGCGGCAGCGGCGAGGGCCACGAGGGCTAGGGCAGCGATTATCTGAAAGAAATAATATATATAATGTAGTAAACTAGATACGAAATAATAAACAATTAAACTTAAATAGCTTAGTGATAAAGGGTCACACTGAAATCTGTAAGCTCATAACCGGAATTGAAAAAAAGAAAACATTTTTGCGATTTACTAGGAATTTCTTGCCTAGCACAGTGTATCTGTGGAATTAATTGCCAGCTTCTGAAAGCCGATTACCTAAACACCTTCAAGCAAAGACCATACTTATTTCTCTGTTGTTCTATTACATGTCAGCCATCTCGTAGTGCAGTTATCAATGGACGTCGTATTATATTATAAAAATGCGTTCCCAGTTCGAGCCTCGACCCTTCTGGACTATCGTCATGCCCGTTTCTTAGCAAAAGACTTAACTATCCCAATATAGTTAAGCTTTTTTTAAAGGTTGCGTTTGAAGTGGCCATGATGTCCAGGAGGGTTTGAAGCTTACGGATTTCTGTCCGTCCTTCTACCACTAAGCTGACAAGACTCGAAGTTAAATAATTATTTTTAAATTAAAATTTATTTTTAAGAGCCTCAACAACTTAAACGTACCACTTTCATTGTTGATGAAGTTGGTTTGGTTACTTGGAAGGCAATGCAACGACTGACGTTAAAGGTGTAGAGGATATTCTTATATACATTTCCATACACTTATATCATGCATAATATGGCAAACGAGTGCAAACACACACAATGTATTCCGGATTCACTGGTGTTAATGTGCGAGCTAACTTTCGATGTATGAATGTCATGTACGCACTCGCGCAAGAATTCACAACTAGCTTTAAACTGTAACTTCGCTCGCTGCATTCAATAGTTTTTTTTCAAATTTAAGGGTTTAAAGTTTTATTTCTGTTTTATACATATAAAAGTTCCATATGGAACTCCCTTTTTTTGAAATTAAATTAGTTTAACTTTAATTTTTTTATTTTTTGTGACATTTATTTATTTCTAACATATGCTCCACTACCTAACACGCTACTTCCTAAGCGTTGAGTTTATTGATTTTGTTCAATGGGGTTTTATTTTTTTTGTGCGAAATTGTAATTAAATTGTTAAGAGCATACACTTAGACTCCTTGTTAAACGTAAGCTATCTACCAGTAAAAAATCCTATCCAAATCGGTCCAAATGTTTCGAAGGTTGCCCGTAACAAACAGGCTGCCAGAAATGTTTTAAAGTGATTTTTGTTATTTGTACCGTATATAGAGTCAAATTCAAAAGCTAATCGAAGCTTATTTCGACATTAAAACGAACACTTTAATTTTATTTCTATATATGTATAGATTTATGACAATTGTTTACTTAATAATTTGTCACTAGACTCGAAATACCTTCAAAAGAAGTGCATCATCAGGTCAAGGTACGGCGAGTCGTGTAACTTTTTTGTTTAAAGTTTAATTTCATAATAATCTTCAAACATGTGTAAAATAACCTTGCTATATGTTTGATCAGCGGTAGTTACCTCACTAGCCAGCCTATCCAAGAAGGTTATGCTAAATATCTTAGATTAACAATGCTAAGTAAACATTTATTAGGAACTAGTTAATACCGCGACGTCGTTTTCGTTATATGAAATGTTTTGTCAAATTTCAATGGTTATTATTTTTTGGAAGAACCCTAATTCTATTTTTCTCTCCATATAAACCTTTCTCTGACTTCAAGTATTCTTCTTCTTAGCGTGTCGTTGGCAAGCACTAAATTGTGTCGGCCCAGAACTTAGCCAATTTCCAGCAACGCCTCTATCTGGGCATATGATTGAGTTTTAAGCCACTCCTTAACCTTAGTTTTACACTTCTTTTTGGTGAGAAATTAAAAAACTTGAATAGAAGATTACTGGAATAGATATTATTCCAGTAATCTTTCATTTATTTACTGTCCTAACTATTCAGATTTCATCGGAAAATACCAGAATTCATCGCTTATAATGCAAATTGCGTTCAAACCAACCAACCAACCGACCACTTGCAAAATCTTCAACAATTTGCGTTCGGCCCCAGTTTCCTCGCTTAACACCAAATTTGCTTAACCATTTCCGTGTCTTTAAATTAACATTAGATTCAGATGGTTTTCCGCCTAAGTAACCGCACTTTTGTAATACTTAACTCGTATCCCCTTCCAAGCAATTTAATTAGTACGTTTTTATCGCAGCTTTAGTTAATCTAACAGTTTAATAACCGTATTTAGTAAAGGTAGTCATCTGCACAAATAAGAGGCGTGTATCTGAGCGGATCGCTAGGTTAAGCAGTTCTTACCGCTGCCGGTTGATAGATGGGTTACCCGTTGTAAGACTGATTTTAAGGTTATCTGACCTCTTCCGAGCTTCGGAAGGCACGTAAAGCAGTGGGTCGGGACCTATCGGGATAAATGTTACTGCTTTTTTATGTATTGTAAAGGGCAAACGATTTGCGGTTCATCACTTAAGTGGCTACCGACGCCCATGGACAACTGCAACGCTAGAAAGCTTGCAGATGCGTTACCGGCCTTTAAAAAGGGGTTAGGGCCACCGGGAACTCTCAAAAACCGAACGAATAGTGTATGTCATCAGCATAACATAACGCCTAAGAGGAAGAAGATTTAGTAATGTGAGAAAGAGGTACTGGTACCCGGACGCGCCGGCCCAATTCGGCTACAAGCATGGCGCTACCTCTAATTGAACAATTCCTCGATCAAACCTTGACGTGTTGGTAGTCTGTTCCATATATTGACTACGACATGGTTGTATTTAGCTAGCGTAGTGTATGATTCTTTTTGTATTTGAATTGCAATGTAAGATTAGATAATTATATATACTTCCAGACTAATATATAAAGTTAAAGAGTTTTTGTGTTTGTTTGTCTGTTTACTTGAACGCGATAATCTCGGGAACTACTGGTCCGATATGAAAAATTATTTCAGTGTTAGATAGCCCATTTATCTAAGAAGGTTATATGCTACATATCGTTACGCTAAAATTGAATCTATTATTTTTTTTTCTCAATTTTACGCGAACGAAGTCGCTGGAACAACTAGTATTATATTATTTATAGAAAATACCAAGAAATGGTATATACACACGTCTACGTCATAAAATGTAAGCATTTCGAGATATAAGAAAAAAAAACATTTACAAATTTATTGTAAAAGTTGTTTCTAGTAGGAATAAATTGTTATTCTTTGGTAGTGAACTTGTTAAAGTCTAAAAAATGAAAGAGATGTTTTTATAACAAAACAAAACTTCTAGAGATTTTGACCATAAAGTTGCAAATATTCTAGTATAGATAAATAGGTAAATATAAAATTAGTGTAATAAACTAAGTAGATGCTAACTAAGTTGTCAAGTATTGTGATAATGTCAAAAAAATAAACAAATACAATAATTAACGATGAACTCAAAATAACACAACCTGCTTCATTTGAATAGATTTCGGCCATAAAGCCATTAATGCTATCTCGGAGGCATGTTACCCGCGACTTCATCCGCATTAAATTAAATCTGCGAGAGCCCTTAGTTTAGACCTCGTTAATCGGACCGTATCGAAAAATTCGTTTTTAGCAGCATCTACTGGCTATAAACTACTCCTTGCCAAATTTGATCTTTGCATAGTCGATCAAGAAAGTGCTTTACCATTTTTGATGACAGCTCCTAGTTAAAGAAAATTTTACTAAGGGTTATAGTTTGAAATTAACGTAATGCATAACAACGAAAAACGGGCGTTTTAACTAATTGACGTGCAAACGACATTCGACCTTAGATTGGCAAACTAATTTCTTAGTCGACTATACGTCCTACGGTTTCATAAATATACATATAGATTTACATTTTTAAAATGCAACCTTACACTTAAAATTAAATAAGATGGCAACAAAAGTTTCCGATATTTTCTTTGCAAATTAAGAAAAGGCCTCTTATTTGATTTTCTGCCAAATTGGTAACGCGTAAATACTACAGGTATTCGTAACAAACTTCTCAGAAAATAGCTCGTTTGATTTTTGGCCAAATCGGAAATCATTACCGGAAGTCTTGGCACGAAGCGAAAACTTTTGGCGCGAAGATACATGATATACTTCGGGCTTGGCAAATGGATGAACAGAGATAAGATCATGTTTTAAATTAATTGTACAATAAAGATGAACTTTAGTCCGTAAGGTACTTCGTCTATATAGCCTACGTTTTCTTTTCTTACGCATTTCTTTCTTCTTTATATATAAAAATCAATCGTTCTTCGTTAGTCTCGATAAAACCTCAAAACCGCTGGACCGTTTAAAATTATGATTGTTTTGTTTCATTCCCCTATTTTCAGGGAAGGTTTAAAAGAAACCCTAATTCATACCGGATTAAGGTCCCTAATTCATATCGGATTCAGATCCCTAAGTAATATCGGATTAAGGTCCCTAGTTCATATCGGATTCAGGTCCCCAAATCATATCGAACTCAAACGTACATTTGTTCAATAATTCTTTTCCTTTTATCTGCAAATCGGCTATTCCGCTCTGTCCAAACGGCAACGGCCCTTTGGATTTGCGGACAGATGTCTTTTACCGCATAAATGTATCACGGTAGTCCAATACCTCTATCTGAATTTCACCACCGGACATCGCATCGTCGTATTACGAAATCAAAGTGGTTCACATTCATAAAAGATTGAAAGTCACCGGTTAATACTCTTGTTATTTAGTTAATTCAATACTTGCAGATTTATAAATGATGTTTCTTTCACCTTCCGTCCCCTAAAATTAACAATATCAGAATGGCTCGTTGTTAGTTTAACATTTTTCGTTTCATACATTTTATTTTTTCATCTTGTACTCCCTAAAATTAACGTAATTAAAATAGGTTGTTGCTAGTTGAATACTTTTAGTTTCATACATTTTTTAGGGTTCCGTACCTCAAAAGGAAAAAAGGAACTCTTATAGGATCACATCGTTTCTTTTTTCATCTTGTGTTTCCTAAAATTAACGATATCAAAGTGCTTCGCTGTCAAAAAAAGGTTGTAAAGCACTAGTTTACACTCCAGTAATCGAAACCACAAGTTGTTGCTCATTAAAGTTTTTCCGTTTATAAACATATTCGGGGTGTACGTTATAGTTCGCGTACTACACCATTGAGTCGCGTCAGCTGTGGGGTCGACGACCGGGGAGGCGACACGCCTCCAACCGGGGGGGGTTGGTCGGGCTCCGAGACAAATTTCTTACCTTTCGTATACTAGTTGTTACTCGCGATTTCGCCCGCGTAAAATTAGGTGAAAAATTTTAGCATAAAGAAAGATCTACCGTCTGGCAGAAAACATGATGGGTAGGTAAGGGACCCCACTGTTCTTTGCTCCTCAAGCATTTCTTTAAAAA
Source organism: Charaxes varanes (assembly GCA_024363005.1). Taxonomy (NCBI): domain Eukaryota; kingdom Metazoa; phylum Arthropoda; class Insecta; order Lepidoptera; family Nymphalidae; genus Charaxes; species Charaxes varanes. The sequence goes on along the minus strand of JANCMC010007573.1, from coordinate 2,407 downwards.
AAATATATTGATTTTCTGGTTGTCTCCTTGCGATATGACTAAAAGATATTTGCAATTACCATGGGACCCCAGGGAGCTCTAGCTAATTTAATTAACCTTAACGCTAGGCTTTGCAGGGATCATAAGATATTTCATTAAATATCGGCCGCGTTAACGGTCCGGATGTCGGAGTAACGATATTAAAGTCGTTTGTCTTAATCACCTTACTCCTCGGCTCCGGCTTTAATATTTGCTGCGAAAAATGTGACAATAAAAATGATTATTTGTGAATTTTTTACGACTGCTGAGGGTATGAATTTGAAAATTAAATGAATATATGTTTCTTTTTCTTTCCATCTTAATTTCTATTTTGGTGTACAAAAAGTATATAAATATAAAAGCGAAAGATCACCTCATGCTGGAGCCAGAGATAGCTTCATTACAATGATCATGTAGTGTGGCCGGGGAGTTTGTGTAACTTCACAAAGTTTTGTAGAACTTTGTAGACTTCAAGGACCAAAATGTACAACTTTGCGGTGTGATTTGAACCTTGCGGATTTTAGTCCATACCTTAATACGTTGAGCTATTGAGGCTCTAAATTTCAAGGAATTTATGCATCCGATCCGAAATTCAGAGGAATTTCTTTATCTATAATCTCCAAAATTATTATTTTAATTAAACTATTCTTTGATATTATTAAAATAATATTATGTGGAGGACATATTTTTATGTAACAGCCCTGTACTCATATTCGCAAATAAATAAATTATGAATTATGAATTATGAATTACATTTTTGTCCTTGAAGTCTACAAAGTACTACAAAACTTTGTGCAGTTACATAAAGTCCCCGAACACACTACATGACCATTGAAATGATCACTCAAATGGAACTATGTCTCGCTCCAGCATTCGAATCGTGATTAGTTGAAGATGTTTCTACTTTTAATTTTCGAATTTTCGACTTCCCACCCCTGTAACTCAATTCTTCTAATAGTAGAAACAAACTAGTAAAAATCGCGCTTAAACGCGGGTACTCGCATAAAAATAGTAAATAAAAACAAGTACTCCTCTCAAATACCATGCGTCATCGCGCCGAGTAACATCTCAATGTTAACTAACCTACGATCTGTGGAGCTAAAATTTATTACGTGACTTATATGAGGTTGACAATCTCTTTTCAGCGTTATTACTGGTAGATTGTTACTTATAGAAATCCAAAAAAACCTATTTCTTAGCTGTAATCACTTTGGCAGACACGTCGCCCGAGCTTTAAGAGCTGAGTCGTAATACATTATTTAATTTCTTTCGTTATTTGTCTCAGTGAATTGGAAACCGATTACGATACAGCAAAGAAATAAAATGGAATAGCTCTCGGGAGTATTATTTTTATAGAATTGGATATCAAAGCCCCTAGTGATTTTAAAGATCGCTGCACCCTTATTGAAGACTATCTAGACATGCGTTGTTATAATATCAGGAGGGTTTACCGATATTGTGTGACTTCTACTATCAAATTTATAGTCAAATAATTTATATTAAATATGGGCACATTACAGGACCAAAACACTTTTATGAAAGTAAATTACTCTTCCCGCTTGTCAAAGGCGTTCTTCCATTCGGTGCACGTTAATTCCCTATTGCAATTCATTCTTTGCAATTTAAGCGGACCCTGGTATTAGACCGGGATAACGCTACTAGAAGAAAAATACCAACAGCTGGATTACTCCAACGGATATCGCGTTAGTACTCGAAGAAAAGAGCATGCTCATTTCTTAAAGGTCAGCAACGCAACTGCGAATCTTCTGATAGTGTAGTTACCCATGAGCGTTGGTAGTCATTAAAGTGAACCGTTGCCCATTCCTATATGTATAAAATATTGGGTTAACGAAAAGACTCTATAAGTAATAAAAAATATAGCTCTCTTAAGATTCCAGTTATGGAAGTTTCACTGTATATAAATTCTATTTGCACTGGCACAGTAATATAATGGACAGTCAGTAAGTTGGGGGAGTTGGTGGCACGCTCGGAGCAAGTCAGCTTACCAAGTTTGCTAACTCAATTGACAACTTAAATTGAACCTTTCAGGCACTACACTATATTGTAGACAATAGTTTTTTTATTTAAGAAATGTAGAAGTAAAAGCATGACATAAATCTACAGCCTTACGATCTACTTGATTACAAATGCCTGCCTATATTCCATACAAATAAGCTGTATATATCTCAATAAAACCAGTAGCTTTCTCCAGTGTATCGTTACCTAAACGACGAAGAGACATAGGATAGAGCATACTTAAACAAACATACTCCAACACCGGTAACGCCTATGCTATCGGGTGCTTTCCTGGAGTGGTATCTCCTGGGAGTACGGGCCTCAAGGCGAACCACCTTGCTCGGGCCTGTCTCACGGGCAGCCGTATCTGCAC
>JANCMC010007559.1:0-13250 GCA_024363005.1 Charaxes varanes | reverse complement strand
AGAAGTTTAAGTCAAGTTGGTGTATTATTGATCCCTATCAATAAGAACCCGAAGAAGACACCAACGTGTCCATTACACTACTCTTTGTTTAAAAGTAAATTTGTGTAAAAGATTACATTGCATACGTCCGTGTCCATAGTTACACATAAGAGACTTAATTATTTCGAAATCTTCTATTGGATTATTATTACTTATTAGAATTACGAAAAATTGTTGCAGAAACTCTTTAAAAAAATTAATACGCGCGTTGAACAACTTTAACAGATGTTATGGGTCAATAACTACGATAAATAAATCGCTTCTATATAACTAAATAGACACATCGAATCGAAAGCTAAATATTTTTACCGATAGAAATCATAAAGCAATTGAAAACATAATATACGAATCATGAAACTAATTAATTACAAATAAAGAAATGATCGGAATAATTTAAAACAAATTTAATTTGCATAGAAAGTGTATAAGTTGCATATAAGGGCTTCTGCAGTCGATGGACTATCCGAAATTAATTACTTAATGCGTGAAAATAGAATAGTGCAAAATTTCTAGACTTCTGTCCGTCCGTCCGCCCGAAAGATGGTCCCTCCCCTGGGATTTCCAAACTATTAAATATAGACACTTGAAATTTTCCGCGTTGATAGGACATGCTAAAAAGCCATTAGGAAATTTATTTTGAGTGAAATGGGACAACATTCTTTGAAATTATTTAACAAATACCTTGATCGTGTATAAGACATGGAACCCTTCTATATAAGCGTGTCTTGACACACTTTTGGACCTTTTTCGTTTAATATTAAAGAGTTTTTTCTTTACATACCCATGTGAATACTTACAGATACATATTTATACGGAACTAAATATTAGCATTCTATACAGACTAGGATTGTGCCAAATTTCATTCACCTCCGTCCGCGCAATTTTCTTAGAATGGTACCGAAAATTTGCGCTTGACATATTAATATATATGTATATACATATATCTAATCAACTTTAGAATTAATGGAAATACATAATTATCCTTCTACACTATAGTATTTTGTGCCGATAATAGAGATTCTTAATGGATAATTGTTGAAGTAAGTCAATGCAGATTTTCGGGGTTCCATGACAGTACTGCCATTCCTTCGCTATAATTTATAACTGTAATTGGAGAAGAACATACTTCTCAAATGCCAAAAACGTATCAGCGAGCCTTCTAGTGGATCATTTATCCACGGGCGTTCGTAGTCACTAGCTTAAATCGCAAATTAAGCTATTACCAAAAGCATGCAAAAATTTTAAAAAGCTCTCAGAAACTTATCTGTATTAATTTATGCATAAGCTAAGCACCTCCTTATATTTCTTGTGCGCTGCATTTTTGAGCTGCCATAACATTTTTAGTGTTGAATAATATTGCTCTATATTTTTAAAAATTCCTGAGCTAATATTGTCGCTGTTATTTTCCGTACAATTTCACGGCGTTCCGATATTTCGTCATGATTTTATTTACGATCATTATTTATGAATATTAAACTCAATTTTCCACATAACATATTTTTGTATTACACCGATTAAAAAGGTATTTCATATTAAAAGTTCCTGAGGTGAAATGGTCCGTGTTATTTTCCGTACAATTTCACGGCGTTCCGATATTTCGTCATGATTTTATTTACGATCATTATTTATGAATATTAAACTCAATTTTCCACATAACATATTTTTGTATTACACCTAGTTTTTTTTTTTTTTTTTTTTTTAAATAAAAAAACCCCCCAAAACCAATTCGTCCTTCCTTTTTTTTAATTTTGTTTTTTTTTTATTTTTTTTTTTTTTTTAACACCCTTTGGCCTCCTTTGGCCATTAATCATTTTTTAAAAACTGTCTTGTATTATTCCTGGTTCCTTTCTTATAAGAGTAATATGGCGTTTTTTTGGAAAGTATTATGTTATTTATCTATTAACAGTTTGTTTTCTGTTTAACACACGAATACACACTCTGAGGCCTGACGCGGTAATTGTGAACATATCGGAGAACCAGTCCTACGCAGAGGTCTTGCGAAAGGTAAGAGATGATCCGGCCGGCAATGGTGCAAATGGCGTCTTCAATAATTAAGGTTCGGAAAATTAATAAAGGAGATGTGCTTCTACAATTAGACTGGAAGAAAGAGCCAAATCTTGCGACATTGAAAAGCTCAATGGAGGAAAGTGCTTGGCGAAGGGACGGAAGTGAGAACATGGACGGAGGAATCCCTTCTCGAACTCAGAGATTTGGATGCACTTACCACCAAGGAGGATGTTGCGAAGGCCTTGAAACCTCTCCTAAATGAAGAGTTAATCCCCATCGCAGCAGTAAAATCCATCCGTCAAGCCTATGGAGGTACGCAAACAGCGGTAATTTCCCTGCATGTTCTCGAAGCTAGGAAGGTTATGGCTCACGGTAAGGTAAGGATAGGCCTGGTTATTAGCCGTATACGAGAATTTATCAAAGTTTTATTTTGAAAAGAGTATTAATTTTTCACGAGTAACGCATTTAAAGCATTTTATTCATAAAAAAAAAAAAATGTAAAAGGTTTAAATTTAGATGACATTCTCCTGGCTTAGTCTGTTTCACCGGTTTGAAAACATTCCAAACTGTTTTCATTAATAACAAAGGAAGTAGCGGAGGATGAAGCACGTTGACAGTAACACATCGGGTGCAATACATTTCTCATTGCATTGTTGGCAGTTTTTCGGAATTGGTATAGTTTTCCTTCTTAGTCGAGTAATCAACGTTTGTTTATGTTGCGTATTTAGTTTGATATAAGGAACATAAACTTGCAATCTTACCTGATAAACTGAAAACTAAAAGCTATTAAATATATTCGTAAAACTCTTAGATGTTTAAAAAAAAAATCTAAACAAGAACTACCTAGCATTAAGCCTCTTTTGAAGGTATTGAAATAGGTCTATCAAGTAGTCAGATTTGAAAAATGTTGAGTTAAATCGATTGAACTTTTTTCATTTCTTAATGTTCTTTAGACGGAACTGTAAGTATAGAAGTTTTATTTTTGTCAATTACACATACTCACTTTTGCTTTTGTAACGAAATAAACATTTCTCCAGGTTTTGATTTCGTGCAATTCTAATGGATAAAAATATATGGAATTCACAACAACAGTTATGACCCCAAATATCCTACGGGGTCGATTATAATTTCCTGGCTTAGTCTGTTTTACCGGTTTGAAAACATTTCAAACTGTTTTCATTAATAACAAAGCAAGTAGCGGAAGATGATGAATCACGTTGACAGTAACACATCGGGTGCAATACATTTCTCATTGCATTTATGGAAGTTTTTCGGAATTTGTATAGTTTTCTTTCTTAGTCGAGTAATCAACGTTTGTTTATGTTGCGTATTTAGTTTGATATAAGGAATATAAACTTGCAATCTTACCTGATAAACGGAAAACTAAAAAATGATTAATTTAAGCGATATGTTAAGAACACGCTAATTCGTAAGGCGTATTATAAAGTCGGAGACTGTATTAAAGGTGATTCTCATTTTTAGAGAGCATTTTTAGGGTTCCGTAATTCTACAAGAAACTGTTATAGTTTCGCTCGGTCCATCCGTCCGTCTGTCTGTTCGACGATGCAAAATTTCTACAATTATAACGTAAACGCATAAAATTTTGTACAATTATTGCGCATAGATTTTAATCTTGACATCATAAAATAATAATAATTTTACTTGTTAGTGATGGCTCCCATACATTTGAAATGAGGATGAATTTTTTTTGTCATTCAACCCCATAATATGTAATATATCTTTTAAAATAACAGCAAGGGTATATACACAGTTTTTTTTATTATGGGTACCAACTCCGAGTAATTGGCCTACAAATTGTCTTGCACTGTGACCCCCCCCCCCTCAGAATTTTTAAACTATTAGAAATAGAGACTTCACAAGTGAATAGGACACGCTAGAAATTCATTATAAAAACTATTTTGAACGAAATCGGACTTATAACCTTTAAAGTTATTTAACAAATACGTTCATCGTATTATATACGCAACCCTTCTATATAAGCGCGTCTTGATATGCTTTAGGCGACTTTAATATATTTTTATTGATATAAATTCTCCAGAGACAAAAGCAACAATTTTTAATATGAGTGACTCAGGCCACTGACCTCGTAGTAATGGAATGTCTGAAATTGCCTCTAAAGTAATTCAAACGTGTGAAAATTTCTATCTTTTTCTATCCAGCGTTATCTCATTCTGGTGCCAGGGATCCACTTAGATTGCAGAGGATGTGACTGTGGGACGAGTTAAGTACAATTAAAATTGCGTATCGCATAAGATTAATATAGATGTCTAATTGCTTTTAAACAAGATTTAGGATAACAAAAGGTAAGTTTTATACATATAGTCATTAAGACACATTTGTAAATTTCCAATCTTCAGTATATAACATCTTCAAGTACAATTCCGTTAACAATAAATTAAAGTACACTTTAAACGCGTGTACGAACCCAACTTCGAATGACATTCCACATCGCAGTCTCCAATCCATTGTAGCTAATATTCAAAATACGAGCCAAATTAATAGATATACTAAATATAGTCCGATGACTTTGGTTCGAAGTTAGCAAATCACACCATTACACTGGTCCAAAGTTTACCGTAGTTTTGAACACAATTTGCGTAGCGACATTGTTACTTGTTTGACTTGGGACATGTACTAGTTATATTTAATACGACATGGGTGGCCAATTCGTTCGGAGTTCTGGAGTCACTCTTCGATTTAGTATATTAATGTCGATAGCGAAGTGCATTTATGCTTAATATCTTTTGAAGTTTCGCGATTATTTGCATTTTAACTGTTATTCATCCAGGTTATATCGTGATTGTAATTTTGGTCATAAACTTCAATTTTTAGAGTTCCGTATCCCCAAAGGAGAAAAGAACACGTAGAGTTACAATGTAGAAATAATAGCAGATACTGAAGTCTGCGGTCCCTTGAAGCTGTAAAAAAATCAACCCTGAAATCAGCAATCTTGCTTTGACTATTATCGCCATTTTTGAACGTGTTTTACGTTCTGCGTTTCACTTCCAGCACAAGCTTTACGTCAAGTGGAAAAGAAAAGGCGAATAATATAAGCAGAGGTTACTGTAAACCAAATATTTAAAATAATTCATTTCATATAGTGCATTGTACCTTACAAAACGTTGCGTTAAAACACAAACCCATATGTGAATAAAAATTCGTCCGATCACAGGTGACGCGACTTGACTGACCTGAGAGGGGATTACAGTCATAAGCCGCTCAGGACATCGCTTCAAAGCGAGGACTTACGGACCTCTTACGGGGTTTTATGAGGCTGCGTAGAGCCTTTATAATATACACGCTTATGCCCGTGTAATGACTAATGTAGGGATTTAGGTGGCGGGTTATATACGGGTCGCTTCCTTGATGTTATAAAGGTATATTGTCTGTTTTCCGTGTGTCATATTGGTCTGCTACTTTGTAGCCTGCTGCTGGGCTTCCTATTATGAAAAAAAGGGATTTAGAGCAGTGTTTTCGAAGGTTTGAACGTATTTTAAAAAGAGATAGATAAGCAAGTTTTTATAAGCACTTTAGTTTTTATAGAATTTCCAAAGATACTTGCTTTTGGGGTAGAATATAAATTAGAATTGCTCAATTATAAAAAAGAAACATGATTCGATCACCGACTAAACGGGGTCGTTCATTCTTTGGTGAACATTGAACGGTACTATCGAACTAGGTAACACACATGTCTCGATGTCTTTGGCCATGTATTTTATAAAAATAATTTTCGCAAACGCCTTGTTATATGTCACGTTTCTGGAACAATACAGTATAACACAAACCTATAGTGACGTACAAATTCAGACTAGATCACAAATCATTTCGACGTGTGTCAAGTTACAGTCAAACATTTATCTTCCGTGCATTTTGACAGCTCCCTCCCGCCATATTGTATCGACACACTACATACAAATTCGACTTTGAACAGCTAAAACTGCGTTTTAAAAATGTGTCATGAAAACCTACCTACTGGCAGCAAAAAATCTGCAAAATTGACGGTATATTTTTAATCTTTTTAATAGCTTTTTCTTCCTTATAAGATTTTAAGAGATAAAATAATTGGTACTTGACTTCCAAAGGTGTCTTATTTGCTTATAATATGAATCTTATTGGGAACTATCTTTATAAATAGACAATTTTTAAGTATACATGTGGTCGTCATGACTTAAATACAATTATGAAATAAAATTTATACATGTGTGTGTAAAACGTTTGGCGTTAGTGTGCGTGAGATTTTATTTCAACAATTTCATGTATTAATAATGCATATTTTATAAAAATATCAGCCAAATTATTTATATAGAACATTTTGTGCGAATACACCACCTTCCATATACACTAAATATAGTTGTGCCCATACTCCTCCGTCCGCACAATTTTCGCAAAATGCCACCCAAAATTTTCGCTTCCCTATTAATTTATAGATAATACTGGAAAGGATTCTTACGAAGATTCCACAAAGGCAAAATTTAATACCCAATCGAGAAACAGCAACCTTATAACATCATACTTGATGCGTTTTAAGTAAAAGCGCTTCGGTCGAAGCGTTATTAATGCGTCCTATAAAGGAACTTCTATTACATAAATGACTTCAGAGTCACGCCATTATATTGACGTTAATACTAAATAAAGTATAGGGAAAGGCGGACGGCGTCTCCGGGGAAGCAACTTGAGTGTTTACCAGCATTTTGTTATTATCTGTTTACTACTTAATATGTTTCTTTGTAGTCTTTTGTTGGCTGAAGAAGTCTATTGATGGTCCGCAAGCTACTTCTAGTAGATTTAATTTGTTAAAATCGATCCTTTGTTACTGATTATTGACTAAGATTAGATTGGTCAAGCAATAGACTAGTCAGGTCTGATGCAGATGATAAAATAACAACATCCTAATTGATTTTGTATTCTTTTTCTACTCTTTATGATTTTTTGGAAAGGATAAATCGTTTCAGTGTTTGGAGAATGTAGCAACTATATACTTTCTTATATAAGGTTATTGAGGTCGGGGGAGGCTAATACTTTAATGTTTTATAAAGTTTTCGAGCTTTGAATGCGACAATAGAGCGTTTTGGGGCATTTCGAAAAAAAAACGTCAGCCTTCCTCAGCCTCCACCTTCGGAATATCACTAGAGTGCAAACAACCAATTCGAGAAGGAAAACAAAAATATGCACTTTTGTTTTGGGAAAGTAACCAAACTGCATAGTTACCAAATCGTTTTGACTTTTGATGTTTTTGTTCAGTAAACATATAATATAAACGCTTCATAAATGTTTTTACAAAACTTGACCAGTTGACGTTTTTGAAATAAATACATCAAAATATTCAAAGTATTCATTATTGCGTCATGATAATGTATAGGTGTTCGTTTTGTTTGCGATCGGAAATATAATTTTTTGTATTCAGTTCATAAAAGGCTCTCGTAGTACCTAGGGCGGTATCAGGTTGCGGCGTGTTCCGAATATTGGTACAAGACGCCTATATATCTTGTTACGTAATACGGAATCGTTGGGAATCAAAAATAGTTTTGCCGTAAGAACCGGAAATCGCTCAGCAAAATATATAATTTACGTAAAGTCGAATCTATCTGTTTCGACTTCTAGTACAGTTTAATTCTAGCAGATTCGAATTTTCGTACAGTACGTTAATCCTTCTTCTTCTTCCTAGCGTTATCCCGGTTAAGTACCAGGGTCTGCTTAGATTGCAGAGGGTGTGGCTGTGGGGCGTGTTAAGATGACCGATTGCCATGTGACGTCATCCTCGGAACCCTCCACGATCTCTACAACCTTACGACTAACATCACTCAGTGACATTAATCGGGTCCCACGTGCCTTCCGAAATACGGAGGAGGTCGCATATCAAATGTAAAACAGTGCTAGAATGGGTCACCCGTCTATCACCAGGTCGCAGCAAAAGCAAATTAACGTACCGATCGAGTCAAATGCCGACCACTGATTAGGCCACGACCTCCTCAAGTACAGTACTTAATTAATATAATAGTAGTACAGTACCTGGAATACTTTAGGATAATAAATAGCTTGTACAAATCTCTAAACTACCTACTTATTGTCTGTCAATGAAAGTATAATAGGCAAAAACGACAGATAAAATGTTTCAAGGTGTTGACATTTTAGACACTATACTACTAGTACTAACTAGTAATATAGTATTTAAATTGTTCTTAATTAAATAAAAGTCTCTGAATTATAGTTGTCTACGTTCTTATTGCAAACAGAGACAGTTGAGAGAGTGTAGTGATTCACAAACACTATGAGTCATAACAATTTCTCTGCCTACTGATTAAACTCATAGTTTCCTCACCAAATTCCTCACTAACTATATGTTACGTTCGACTTTGTCTGTGTGTCATATAGTCCTATATATTTATTTATTTGTTTAAATCCGGTGATATTGTTGTCATTTGTTTTAAACTTTTTTTACACAGAAATCTTATTCTTTAGTTAAAAATAAAGCGGCCCTTCGTATGTTATGTTAAATGTTTGTCTAGTCTTTTGGCAACTTAGACTTTAGTCATATTCAGTACTAGCTATGCCCGCAGCTTCGTCCGCGTAAAATTAGGTAAAAAAGAATAGATTCAATTTTAGCGACATGATATATAGCCTTCCTCGATAAATGTGTTGTCTAACACTGAAAGAATTTTTCAAATCGGGCCAGTAGGTCCTGAGATTAAAGCGCTCAAGCAAACAAACAAAATCTTCACCTTGATATATAAGGAAAGACATAGATACAGATTAATCAGTTATTTGCCCGCGAATTTTCCATGTATATCAATTAAAGAACAATGAAAATTGAAATATAATTTTTTTTAATCACGGATTATCACAAAGTTCCATGTTCCCTTTTAGCTACCAGTTGCGCGTAAATACAAACTATATGGCACACTGATGTCTGTTCCTAAGGTAGATCATTTATTGCCTGTGTTATAGGTAACAGACGCCTGTTATACGCAAATATTTTTTTTTGTACAAATATATAAATAAATAAATAAAAAAAGAATATATATATATATACATTTAGACTCGAGGCGGGAATTGAACCCTCGACCCTCGGAGCGGAAGGCAGGGCCACTGCCCATTATGCCAATGGGCCAGTCACATAATTGTAAGTAGGTTTTTAAACTTTATTGTAACAAGTTAAGACACACCTAGTGTTTAGGTCTAGAATAAAACAAGTGGTGACTAGTTTCATTGTAGTTTTTTTTTAGTTAAGGGGTCTATAAAATACGTCACACGAATTTTACGATTCTTCGAAGTCTTTTTCCGTCACAGATTGTGACATTTGCGAAACCCCCTCCCCCTTTGATATGACATCACATAATCATTAAAACAGCAGTTTCTTTGAGAGCTTGTAAAAGTGTACTTGAATAAAATTTCATTTGAATTTGAATTTAATCAGTGTATGTAGTGACTGAGTGTAAAATCTCACAGTTTTCGACCGCTCCCCTCCGCATGCTATCACTTAATGTCACATTTTGGTGATATCCTCTCCACCCCCCCACTCCCCTTTAACGTGTGACTCGACTTTAGTCATTACCAGTGGTTTCAAAATATTTCGTAGAAGGGATTCAAAAGTCACATTGTCTTTATTGACAGAACCCCTAAAATCTATGGTAATTAGAAGGCCCTTGTGACTTTTACGATATTTGAAATGCCTTTAGATCTAAAACGTAATCGGTCAGTTTATGGTTAAGCGTGCGATGTGTTGTTCCTAAAACTGATAAAATGTTTCGAAGCCGTATCCTTATCAGTGGCATTTGAGTCGATCGCTAGGTTAAGCAGTTCTTACATTGGCCAGGTGATAGATGGAAGACCCGTACTACCTCTGGGCTTCAAATATCCAACCTCCGTGTTTCGGAACGCACGTATAACAGTGGATCTCGATTATTGTCACTGAGTTGTTTTAGTCGTGAGATGGTAAAGGCTGTGGTGGTTCCGGGGATGACGTCAGAAGGCAGTGAATCATGTTAACTCTACACCACAGCCACATCTTCAGCAATTTAAGCTGATACTATACCAGGATAACGCTAGATAGAAGAAGAAAATACAAATCACATAGCGGCACCGATCTTCTGCAAGGAGAACAAAGCAAAAAGAAGATGTAAAAGTAAAAGTTTGGAGTCAAAACAATTTAGTAGTACACGCATATTTGCTGAGGGAATACGAAGGTATTCAGGAGATACGGAGGTATATGGAGATTGTAACGTTAGGTCTATCGATACGCCGTGAGCAATGCTCGTATCTAATTACGCGTCAACATTCGCGACGAAGACAAACGGACGGACGTGTTTAAAAATAAATCATGTATGACCGTTCGCGCCAACACCGCCTCGAACTCATTAGCGATGGCAAATTAATTTGTACACGATGTTTCGGTGTTTGGGAGACAGTTCTAAATGAAATTTTCGTGTTCTTCTTGGCGTATTGATGGCGTGCATTATATTGGCGCAGCCCAAACGTAGTCACATCAACTGCCCTATCAGAAGCAGCCATTAAATCTTCTTGCGTACAGATGTTAGGGCACACATGGCCCGATAAAAGACGGAACACCGTTTGAGTTACATCGTTTAAACATCTCAAGGTGATGTCATATTTGGCATCTTCTTCACTCTATCGTTATCTTAATCCGATCAGAAACAAATTTCTTCAATATTTTTACATCAAACCGCAATGTAAATAAAACTTAAAGCGTCAACATTTTGTTGACGATTGTTTCCCAATGTCCATGTTGTTTTTACTGATGGTTGTCTGGGAAAAGAAAAGTACACATTTAATGTGATAAATTTATAATAAACTAGCAGACCTAGCAGACGTTGTTTGCCCGACTTACAGACAGACGAAAGGTCCAGGATGAACACCATCCAAGAAGAATAAAAGAAAATAGACCAGAGCCAAAAATGGGCCAGCCGATTTTGAGTAATAGCGAGAAAAATACCAAATATTGGTATATTCCGAAAGCAGTGTCACCTACCGGATCCAAATTCTCTGCAAACCATCTAAGAACTCCTTGGAATATACACAAAACATTTCATCCAATTAGGTCTGGACCTATATTTATTATGAAGCTATGGCGGCGCTGTCGGTTTGAGGGGTAAGATGAGAAGAACGAAGAAAGACGAACGGGCATCCATAATTTACTTTAGTCTTCTGTACTTACAGAAGACTAAAGCCAAATCATGCTGTCCGCTTATATTTATATCCCCATTAGCGAGTAGGGATTGCCAGAGCTTTGAGGAGGATCGGGTCGGTTATATCAAGTATTACAGGCGTCTATAAACTAGAATGTTTAGGCAAGTCATATGCGCTTGTTTTTCGCTTAAGTTATATAGAGAAACGACCCATACATACTCCACATACTACTCCGCTCACCTGGCCATTATTCAGAAATTAAACCTGTTCCTAAGTTTTGCACTGTCTTTGAAGACTGAAAAGCCTAATATATATAAATATTAGGTTGCGCTTTACCATATAGGTACTAGTCGATACTTATGACTTTGTCTATGATTATACTAGTCTCTTAAAGATAAGGCTGCTTGGAGTTGAGTCGCTGCAGCTTCGTACTTAATGGTCAACATCGAATTGTATTGAACTCATTTTTTGTAAGAACTGGTTTTTAAAAGGGTGGTTAACAAATTTCTTGTTGATTTTTCTCCTGACCGGACTTTTCCGAAAGTGTGGTAACAATTTATTTGAATTAAACATTTTTTTGACACACGGTCCTTTGTTCCTAGGAAAGAAAACTTTATGCCTGTGTTCTAATAACAGTCGCACGTTGTACACAAATTTTTATTCTGTATAAATATGTAGGATCGATGGTACCTTCATTTGATAACTACCCTACTTAACAGAGTTAATGAATGTGACAGCGGTATAAAATCACCTCGCGGTCGAGAAATAGCACAGTTAGGTTGGACCATTCGTTGGTAGCACGCGTGTTCACGACATGGTTGGTGTAATGTCATTTGTGTAGTCTAGTGCTATCGTCATCACTGTAGTCATTGTCTTTCGTATAGTGTTCACTTAGAGAAACTATGGTCTTTATTATTCTCCTTGCCCGATTAGTCTGCGCCCACATTCTCAAAGCCGTCAACATCACCACGATATCGGTCCGCTGTCTTTAAACATATAAGCACATAAGTAAATAAAACACCCAGTATCGACTCGGAATGAAACTCAAAAACCCGGAGCGGAAGATAGAGTCAATTTCAAAAGTGCCAAATTGCCAGTAAACAGTACTTTAGTAAACGAAATGCATTGGCACAGAGACTTTGGTATTAGCTTAAAAGAGCATACTGCAGATGCAAAATATTTTTTATTAAATTTAAAATGGTGACGAGGGTCTGATGATGAAGCTGGATACTGGCTATAGAAACTTTGTTATAAAACGACATAACCGCACCAAGTTTGGGCTCATATGATTCGTCTTGACAAGTACTTTATCTTAAGATGGTATCCTGAGTCTGAAGGTAAACCTTGAAGGTTGCCATAGGAACACAGGAAATAAAAAGACGTAACTTTATCCACTTTGGGGCGTATTAAGGAATCATATACGTGTTGTAACAAAAAAAGGAGGAACGTATGAGGAAAAATCTGTACTCTGTGATACTGTAGTAACGTACAGAATTTTCTTCAAATTTGCGGATTTACGCAGAATAAGTTTTGCCTACATTTCGAATAGGATACAATATCGGTAGAATACTTTTACCCTCATCCTTTACTTCCCGATAGGGAATAAATATATCCCGCGGGAATTTCTTCTGCACAACGGCTCATAAACTTTTTACGCAAAAAATCACCGTCGATACAAAACTGCGTAAAGGAAAAACTAAGAGTGAGTCTCAAGTTAACTTGCAAACTGCACGATAGTAAAACCACTGTTAAACTTTCTTCAGCATTCTTTCTATTATGAAGGGCAGCATTGTTCTTCCTAACGCTATCCTTGTCTAGTACCAGGGTCTGCTTAAATTGCAGACGATGTGGCTCTGGGGCGAGTTAAGATGACCAACTGATATCCGACGTTATCCCCGAAATCTCCACAATCCCACGACTCATATCACTCAATAACATTAATCAGGACCAACTGCAACAACTCAGAGCAGGTCGCATATTTTGTCTTCGAAGGTAGTATTTGCTTTATTATTATTAGTGACTATAGACGCCCATGAACA
>JANCMC010007524.1:0-13253 GCA_024363005.1 Charaxes varanes | reverse complement strand
ATGGACATCTGCACGACCAGAAGGCCAGCAGATGCGCTGCCAGCCCTTAATGACGAGTTTAGGCCACCGGGAAGTCTTACAAACCGAACGAAACGCGGAAACAACACCATTACTCATGTGAGAAAGAGGTACCGGTACCCGGACGCGCCGGCCCAATTCGGCTACAAGCGTGGCGCTCTAATTAGAAAGACAGGAGTAGGGGAAAGGGATGGAGAAAAAAAGATATAAAGGTAGATGGGGAAGAGAGAAAGGAGGAGGAAAGGATTTACGCCCCACAGTCACATCCTCTGCCATCTAAGCGGACCCTGGTGTGGTACCAGGGACCGCTTAGACTGCAGAGAATCGGGATGATGCTGGGAATAAATGAAGTGATTTATAGAAGCCACGTATTTTAACTTTATTTTTTTATTTTATTTCAAAACATATTACAACTGCTATTACAGGCTGCGCCCAAAGCAACAGTGTAGTTAACTTAAATAATTCTATACATGAAGTGTCGTTTAATATACGTATAATTAAGTATGTATAAGTTTTATATACTGTAATCATATAGCTGCAACTAGAATTTCGAAAGAAGAAATCCGGAAAGTTGTATAATAAACTCCCATATACGAATAGTGTTTTGAATTTGAACATTTCGGAGAATTCTTAAAATTATAAGACCTATATTAGATGTACGCTCATTCAAAAATACTACTATAATTAATACCAACTTGGTTTCAACTGCAAACGCATCTGGCAACTAGCACATCGTATTGTTGCTCCTGTTTAGGGTTCCGTAATACTACAAGGAACCCTTATAATTTCGCTATGTCCGTCCGTCCGTCTGTCTGCCCCTAAGGTCCCCCACCTAGCATTTCTGAGTATGTTTACTCAATGAGAGGCTTCAGATGAAGTAAGTGCCTAAATAAATGCGTTCTACGGACATAATACAAATATGTTTTATATATTAATGGCATAAAAACTAAATTAATTTATAGGTAGGCATTTGTTTTTAATATAATATAGACACTCGACTATGTCCGTCTTTTTATTTAAGGCACTCAACATGACCTTATGAAAATGAAAAATATTATAAAAAATCTTTGCGAACGATGAAACTAACAAGTATTTTTAACACGAAAAAAGTGTTATTCAACAATGTATGTATGAGTCTCAATAGCTTCACGGTAGAAAAGATGGAGTGAAATCTACAAGGTACCCGGTTCAAGCCCGACGTTGCTGGGATATTATCCAATTTCACTACTCAAACACGCTTTAAATTAAACTTTGCAGAAAGTGAAACGGGAATATTAGACATACCTCTAAAAATATTGCTAGTAATCTTTTTTAAAAATGTGTTTATTTTTTCCTTTTCAAGCGACATACTTTTTATGAGGGAATCCCGTGAGGTTAAATATGAATAAATTACGATCTAAATTAAACATGACAAGGCACTCAATCAAAAACTCACGGCGTAATAAAAACTTGATGTATTGGCAAAGAGTATCATGGCTTTTTTGATCGACGATTTGTTTACTGGGTATGATCAAATTTGTTGAATTCAAATTGGAAAAAGTGGATACGATAGATTTGTTCGATAATGTTTTATAGTGTAGAAATAAGATAGTAAATAATGAGGAAATAATTTAAAGACGCGAGACGAGTTTCTTAGCATTCGATTCTTAGGTTTATTTTTTAATTTTTTTAAATTATAACAAGAGGCGTATGGGCAAGCGGTTCATCGAAATGTCTACCGACGCCCATGGACATCTACACCAGGACGAGTGTCTGTAAAGAGGGATTTGGGCCACCGTGAAATCTCACAAATTGAACGAAACGCGAAAACAATAACATCACTGGTCGTGACAACATTGCCGCCACTTCACATTGATCTAGTATAAGAAAGAGTAATTGGTACACGGACGTGCCGGCCCAATTCGGCAGACCAAAAGCACCGCAAGCGTGGTGCTACATAGCTATAATATTACAAATAAAACTAACAATGTGTTTGGGTTCCTGTCTAGCGCTTTTATACCTAAGCTTGTTAGAAGTACGGAAAAGATCATAGGGCACCTTTCAAGACAAAAAATGTACTATGCTTAAGCGAGTTAAAACTAAAATATTTTACAAATTTATCGCCTCATTTTATTCATAAAACTAAATAGTTGCGAAGTTACAAACCGTGTTATTTGGGTTATAAAAAAATCTGAGTTTTGCCAAGGAGGCCTTACATTTAGAAATATAAAATAATTCTTGTTAGTATAAAAATATCTAAGTTCGCGACTCCGCCGTCCCTCGAGATATATGTAATAGCGGCCTTTGAAACCGTTATTACTTTGCCATTCTGAGCCTCACAAAGAAATAGATGACAGGGCGGGATTAGCATGTATTTTATCACAGTTATGTTTTCGCGGAGTCGAATATTACCGTCACTAAAACGATTTGCTATTAGTTAGAATTTTCTTTCTTCTAAGTGGCGTGGATCAGAAAAAGATGTGAAGATTTCTATTTATATATAAATCTTACCTACTTTTAAAATGCTGACCACCTTACATAATAAAATAAATAAATAAAAATAGCTTTATTACATACAATAAACTTTAAAAGGTTGAGTATTTGTAGTTTAAGGTAAAATCTTATTTTTTTTTAATAATCTTTAAAAACAAATTAAGATTATTTCTTCGTTTCCCTTCCAACTAAGTATATCGATTGTAGTAGTAGGTGATAAAATAGCCCACCGGTATCAAGCATTGTATCGGGTTCTTCCAGTCCCCCTTTTGCGACCGTTGAACTATAAAGTCTTTGAACATTTGGCCAAATATTGTAATGTATCTTAGTTTTGGATGTGTATAATCCGCATTGAATTAGGGTGTGAAAGAAAGTTCTTAAAGGTCAATATGGGGTGAATGTATTTAAATGCAAATTGAAATAGAAACTTACAGCTTTCACTGCTATTGTTCTGTGGAGACGTAGTACAAAAGACGGAGACGATGTCGCCATTTGAGTAAATCTACATTCATCAAAAAATTCCATATCATCGAAGCATCAAAAAATATATTTCTACATTTTAAGACGCTAACGCTAGCAAATCTTTTTTCATACAGGGCTTAGACGTGGTGCGAATTATTTCACAAAGCTCAAAGCATCGTAAAGAATTTCCATAATACGCTAATAGTATTTTAGCATCATTTGACGACCGTTTTATCTCTCGTTTTTCTTTCAAAGGACATATGCCTTCGTGTACGCAGAAAGAAAATGTAACTTTAGTTACATGATCGTCGTCATATATACTCACCCGTTTTACTTATTGACAACCAAATAAAATGCGCTGAGATGTTCATTACAAATATAAATAACAAATATAGCAATCCATATATTATAGTTAAGTTTGTTTTATTTTTGTTAAATAAGTATTTAATATACTGATATAATAATAATTTTAGCTATATACATTTTTTCCGATCCTCCGTGTTTTGGAAGACACGTAAAACAGTGAGTCCCGTCGGTCTCCTTAACTCGCCCCACAGCCTCATCCTCTGTAATCTAAGCGGACTCTGGTAATAGACCGGGATAACACTAGGAAAAAGAAGAAGACATTTTCTCCAAATATGCCTTTACCTATATGTTAACACTGTGGCTACGATCTTGCATTATCCTATGTCATTCATAGATGGAAGGTCTAAAATATTATGTACTACCACTTCAACTGATGAATTGCCGAACAAAATATAGTTAATTATTACATTGCTTTTTTCCGTATGTGAATTTTTACGAGACATTATTTGAGAAAATAATTACTTTAACCGCCATTTCATTAGAAATTTCGTCTTTATATACATATGTATATAGAGACAAGCTAATGTGTAACGGAACTAAAAGCTTGCATTTACCGCTCTGGTTACTTAACAGCAATTTGTATGCTAATTCTTGAGCCATTATGACTTAGAATAAGACTAAAGGTTTACTCGAACAGCTATTATTGTGAGGTTTCTTTGATAATAAAATTTTTACTAGTCGTTCTTCCTTTACCGTTATATCGGATATTTAACACTTGCATATTCCTTCATGTTAGATAACGCATCAGGGCTTCTTGTGTTGTATATGTCCATGGTCAATGGAGACTATTAACCATCAGATAGTTTTGCTGCTCGTTTGTTCTATTTCAACCGACATCAAAATAGGAAGAGGTTCTAAATTCGACAGTTTGCCTTCTTGTATGAAAGAACTATCGATTTAAAGTCTCGCACAATTCCCTGTAAAGCCAATGGGGGAAAAGTACTTACTAGTCCTTAAAATATAAATCTGTGTGTTAACATCTACGAAAACAGAATCGTTTAACATTAGGGAGTCGAACAGTAGCTGCTACAAATGTATAAAAAATGCGTATAGGAAAAAATATACCTACTCCCCGTGGTTGAATATATTGCAAGATGTAAGATACAGTGAATCAATAATAAATCGAGGGAAAGTGATTATTGCTTACCAATCTTCTATTTTTACGAGCTTTAGAATTCTAAATAAAAATATTCCTTATCAAAGAACTCGGAAAAGATGGCCGAGAGCGTGTCAAGACAGGCTTATATAGAAGGGTTCTGTATCTGATACGCTATAAGCGTATTTGTTAAATAACTTCAAAAGTTGTCGCCTGATTTCATTCAAAATAATTTTCCTAATGAGTTTTTAGCATGTTCTATCAACATGTAAAATTTCAAGTCTCTACGTCCAATAGTTTGGAAATGCTAGGGAGGGACCAACTTACGGGCAGACAGACGGACGGACAGAGCGAAATTATAAGGGTTCCTTGTAACCTTGTAAGTACTAAGGAACCCTAAAAATGGGCTTATAAATGTTAGATGTCTATAATATCAATATCCATAATCGAATAACATCAATACACGTATTTCATTGATATTGAGATCTGGAGTAAACTTTATTTGTCATCCTTATGAACTTCTTTGTCGAGATCCTTATTTAATTTATTGTCTCATAAGATAAGGACATTTGTTTATTGAAATCTATATAAATACTAAAATCAGGACAAACGTAGTGATACTTTGTAATTACCTATTGTATATGTCTGTTTATAAATCAATATTAAACATCGTTATATACTTTATGTGTAAGTGCGAAATTATAATCTGTATATTAATTACTGCACTATAATTAATGCACTAATAGGTATATATTATTGTAGATATTAATTGAATCTGGAGTTATTCAACGGACATCTATATAATTAAGTTATTTAGTGTCGCTTAAAGTAGACCGGTTTATGTGTTTATAATTTTCTCTTAAACTTATTTCGTTGATATTTGATATATTACTTTAATTATTTTTTATATTACAAGGGGCAAACGAGCAGTCAGCAGCAGTCAGGTAGCCAAGTTCTTACCGATGCCCATGGACATCTGTACGACCAGGAGGCAAGCAGATGCGTTGCTGGCCCTTAATGACAAATTTAGGGTGCCCTTGTAAGTTACTAGCTATAGTCATCGTGCTCACACAACTTAAGCATACAGTCAACACAAAATGATTAAGTAAAAGAGATGTAGAATTAAAAAATGTAATTTAGTACAAAATAGCACAGTGCCAATAAAAGTACAGCGTCATTAAATATTATAAAAAATGCGAGGAAGCGTAAACTTCTGCTAGTTTATAAAGATATATGTCGATTTTTCTATTAAATATTAATATAATACTCGGTTTTAATAACACATTTAACACTATGTGGCATAATCAATATTCTCCTGCGGAACTCAGGAGTGGAAGCAGTAATGTTGGACAACTGACAGCTGGTGAGAGAGGTAACCGTCGGGATATCCCCGCCTGTAAATCAGCGACCGTTCGCGTTGCTCGCAAATAATGGACTCACGTTACAAAGGCTGCCTGGCTGGCTGCTCCATAGTGGTGAATGAATCATTTTCCGACTGATCTCACTTATTTTGCAGATACTTCAAGACAAGGAATTAAATCACTTTACATAAAATGGCGATTATCCCGAGGAAAAATCTGTGCAATGCAGTAAAGTGACAACTTTGAGAAAACTTTTTTTAGGATTTATCTTTCGATGCAGATTATGGTCTCGGAGAAAAACTTACGTTGAGACTCTAGAAAAGGACTGTGCCGAGCTGTGTTCTCGCGACACAGCTGAGATATGAACTATTTCAATCGCTGAGACACAATACCACTTAAAATGTGTTATTTCTTTAAATTACATCGACTTAACGTATCTTTTATTTTTCAGTTCATGAAAATTGACTTTAGCATACAAATGCTGTTGGAAATCGTTCAATTTGGTCACGTCTCTCCGTCCGTTGGCAGCTTTAATGCTGCTATTTTAGACAATCGCAAAGAAACCCTATATTAGCTTTATTTTAATTGGGATGGTTGCAAGCTCAACTTAAAAAAAATATCTTTAAATCTGTTATCTATAACAGAGGCATTATATTGCTCTAGCACGAACATTTTGAACCGTTCAAATTCGAAGATTCAACTGTATTGGATGAAAAGATTCATACTAGGCCCACAGGAGGCAAGTCTTTATCGTGCCACGCTTTTAGTCAATGCTGATGCAACCCGCGTTGAGATGTGGGCCCAGTCCGAATATTTTCAAAGTCGAATCTTCGACTTGGACGGTTCGAAATGTTCCTGCTAGGCCCTCCGACGTCCGTGTGTCAAATAGTTCTCTAAGTATGTACTAATTTATGTATTTTTGAGGGTGGTTAAATGTGAGTCACCCGCAATTAAAACGAGTGTAATTAGGCGCACAGCATTCACGTTTCGTTCGTGTAATAAAGTTCATTGTGTGCGATATCTCTTAGCGGAGTCGTAGGGGTCCGGGGGTCGCGCCCCGGAAGGCGTAGCGCACCACTATCGCCTCAGACACAGTTTGCTTTATCTAAGGATTTATGCGTTTGTGCTTTCAAACGTATCAATCATTTGTGCGTGTGTTTACGACGCACGCTTTTTGTGTCGTATCTATTGGTACCGATTCGAGACTAAACCCTCGATGCTTCAATGGCAGAAAGGGAGAATGTAAGCGTCTATACCTGAACAGGTAACGCCACATCCTGTCTTAATAAAGAGGAATCTTAGGTAGAGGCAAATTCCTTAGAATTTCACGGAGTCACTAATTTAAAAATCACTTACATATAAAATAACATTAAATTCGAAATTAAAAAACCCCCGATACTCCACTCGGGTCTGTTAGTTGGATTCAGTAAATTAATTCCCCAATAGGCCGAAGACTGAACGACGGAGAGCTTTCATCGGCTTATCTCTTTACTTGGAGAGCAAAGCCTCTCGGAGTTTTTTCACTTAAATTATTTCACAGGTTCGAACAAAAACCCACTTCAACTTTTCCTTTGTGTTCTTACAACATCTTATTATTTTAATTTTTACATTTGTTTTGATGTAACTAGGCCTCATTTTACGAAGCAATTAAGATTATGTTTTTTGTCTTTATCTTTTAGTGTATATTGCTATTTTAGGGGTTTGCAAAAAATACTGAAGTATGCGGTCTCTTAAAGCTGTGGAAAAATAAACTCACTAAGTGTACGCAAACAAAATATAATGTCCTTGATGTCACATTTTCCATACATTTGCAAAGGAAACCCACGTCTATGGGATACATATACTTCCCATTGCCTTAAAATCATGAAATCGGACATTTAGCTCCAGTAGCACAAGCACAAGAAAAAATCTAAAAACCGTAAATTTGTAGATCGGAAAAGCGACGGTGACTTTGTTAAAATAAAATAAATCTACTGAAATGTATAAATTATCTTAAAATAACCTGGTAATGTATGATGGCACGGAACTAGCACTTGCCTGGTTTATTTAACTTGTCATTAAAGTACTAGGTCCGTTTCAGCGTTTGCTGATAAAATGTTTTGTAACCACGTGATTTAACCACTCTTTACACCTGTTAGTCCGAGTTTTACATATAGGTTATCCTTATCCTTACACAAAAAAGTCCAAGGCCGCGTCTGTCTGTCGGTCTGTCTGTCTGTTTGCGATAAAAACTATTCAACGGATTGCCATGCATTTTTCACCGATAGAGTGATTCTTGAGAAAGGATTTCTATGTATTATACATATAATTATATTATAATAGATATAAGAGTCAATATAAAATATACCTTTACAATGCGAACATTTTTTGCGAACTACCTCTTTATAACGAATTTTCAACTCTCAACAAAAGTATTCATACCTCTAATTAACGAATTTTGTCAACCCAAAACCTTTATATAAAGTTCCCACTAATATATAACTCTTAATCTTATAGTATGTGATTCATGTCGCGACATGTTTCGACACGCCTTTGTTCGTAAAACAATAATGTTTATTGATGGAAAGTAATGTAAACGCTTCTCGTTACTACTGTTAAAGATTTAAGTTAAAATGTCTCAGAAACGTAACAGGTGTTTACTCTTTTACCTCTTTATAACAAATTTTAGACCACCCTTACCTCAACATAACAAACCTCAGTTTAACGAATTACTTGATATAAAGAATATTTTCTTGTTCCCCTAAGATTTGTTAATTTGAGGTTGCTTTGTATATGAAATACACGGTAGAGACACTGGATTCTTGGGGACCCGGAGGTCATTCCCTATATCGAAAATTAGCTAAACGGCTGAGAGATGCTTTGAATGACCCAAAAGCTGGCAGCTTCTTGGCTCAAAAGATAAGCTATCCAACGAAGCAATGCTGCTAACATTTTGGATCTACCACATGGGCCAAATTTTAACTTTTTAATCTTAGTTTTTAATTATGTATTTTATACCTATTGAAACAATATGTATATAACTTTGTACTATATATAAACTGGCCGTTAACCATAAACACAAACATTAAGTTGTCTAACTTAGAAACAGTCCTATATACTGTAATCCTAAATAATCATTTCCATGAGTACGAATTATTGAAACTAAAATAGATAATCCTAAAGCCCCCTCACATACCGAAAAAATTTAAATGAAGACTTGGTACACAAAGTTACCACTAGTTCACTGCACAAATTAACACTTTAATGCAGTTGATGTAGCTTGGAGTAGTTTACCGTTTACAGTTCTGTAATCAACATTTCAACTTTTATTTTACACTGCGTCTACTTTCGCACGTATACTTATTCGTAACGTAACTATAAACGCAACAAAGTTAACGTCTTCAAACTGGAGTGAAAATAAATATATAATGTAATATCCACTTTAAAAATGTTTTAATAAATATTTCAATAATTTTTCAACGGGATAGCGAAACTAGAATTATTTCGAATTGAAATCCGTTTATTTTTATATTTATAAGAGTTTCAAATTCACAAACGCTGGTACAAAGATTGAAGAGGGTTGTTTCGCGTAAGCAAAATTTTATTCAATTTCACATATTTTACCTTTTTTACACTGTTTACAAAGTAAACATTTTTTTCAGTTTTATGTAAAATTCTTGTTTGTTTTATCATTTATGTAAAATGGTTAGAATGCTGGGTTTTGTAATATCATTAAAATAACTGTGTAAAAGATCAACTTTCTTTCTTAGGGGCATTGGTTGTCATTTATTATGAACTGAATCGCCTGAAACATTCTCCGTGTCATATAGGCACATACACCAATATCTCCACGCTGTAGTAGATCCACTAAAACACAAAACATATGTTTATATTAGGTATCTTCTTCCAGGCGTTATCCCCCGGTTAACTACCAGGGTCCGCATAGATTTTTTTTTTTTTTTTTTATATATAATAAGGGGCAAACTAGCAACCGGTTTTCACCCAAGTGACTACCGACGCCCATGGACAACTGCAACACCAGAGGGACTGCAGATGCGTTGCCAAATTTCAAGTCCCTACATCTAATAGTTTGAAAATCCTAGGGGGTACCACCTTGCGGGCGGATGGACGGACGGACGGACAGAGCCAAACTATACGGGTTCCTTGAATGGAGGACTACGGCACCCTAAAAAAGGAAGGCTTAATACATATTCAGACTGAAAAAAGCATCTTGCAATAAATCCTTACAATAAAAATAACAATAGATTTTTACACATTATAATGTAATAGAAGATTATTACACCGAGCGCAAAATGAGACATTAATGCATAAGTATTATGTTACTAAATTAACACGAGTGCAGTAATTGCTCATTGCAACAAGGTTACGCACCTTAAGTGAACCTGCTGAAGTGAGTAATTAATCTACTTTTCTTTCAACTGCATCGCCGTCTATTTTAATATTTAAATTTTTCTTGAAATGTGAAAAATCAAAGTTTCGCAATGCTATAAAATGCGTGTAATTTGCTTTCTTTTCAGTTTTCTTCGGTCGATATCTTTTTGATCCAATCGTACATTTAATGGGAGACCTCTGTGGTAAATTTAAATGGAAAAAAAAGTGCAGTAACGAAATTCCGTTCCACATTACTGCACTGTTTTGCATCTAAGCAGACAAGACGTCCCTTCTGATCGGTTTTGTAGTGATTATTGAAAACATTACTGCGTAGTTGGAACAAAAGGAACCTTCCACTTTTCAAAATGTCGATGCTTATTTATTTGAAAATTTCTGATATACGTGCCCTCCATCCCTTGGCACCTAGGCACATTTATAACTAGATCAGCGAAGTTAACAGACACAAACTACCAACTTGGCAAAAGTTACTTAACACGATCGCAAATTGCAATTCGAATAGGCAATTAATTAACAAACCTCAGTCCAACGAATTACTTGATATAACGAATATTTTCTTGTTCCCCTCCGATTTGTTAAATCGAGGTTGTCCTGTACTACTAGATTTCTCTATTGAATTGTTTCTTTATAATCAGCTCGATGGTCATTTATTTTTCGTATGCTTTATTGTGTCTCATGATTGTTCATAGTTATTCCTCTTATATAGTTCCAATATTACTTTATCATAATGTGTCTTATAGTGTACTAGCCGTCTCTCGTGACTTTGTTCGTGGTAAATTATCTTGCAAGAGCCCTTAGGCTTCGTTCATCTGAACCTATCAAAAAGTCCGTCTTTAGCGGACTTCTGCTAACTCTAAACTACATCCTTGCCAAATGTCATATCAGTACGTGCCGCGGTTTTAGAAATTTCGTGATAGGTGACCTTTATAAATCTATAATGCATATATTTATTTTACTTGTCAACCAAGGTTGTTGCTAGAGAAAAATAGGACCAAGTTGTACTCGCAACCTGAAAGGAAAATAATCCATTAGCAAATTTATGTTTTTGTAATTTGCTAGTAAGTTTTCGAACCGAAGTAATTCGAGGAGTCGACTTTACTTAGGATTGGAATGTTCGTGCCAGGACCACAGCATACCCTTCTTAGCTTTGACGCGGGCTGCATTAGCATTTATTAAAAGCGTGACACGATTAAGGCTTTCGTCCTGTGGGACTAGTGCGAAGATAATAACCCTAAATAAAGTCGACTTGTCGACCTCGAACGGTTCGAAATATTAGTGCTAGGGCCTCAGAGCTAAGGAGTAAAAAAATATTCCCTTAGTTTCATCAAACTTTTATATTTAAGTCAGAGGTGAAACCATGCTTGCAATCCTTCGAACGTGTGGTATTCTAATGATTTTTTTTCATTTCTTTGAGCGTTATAATTTTTTGGAAATATTTTCTATAAAGTCAAATCGTTCATTCTTATAGACTTTTTTATAAGCAATTATGGACGTCATACGTATAATATTATTTTTTAATCGTTTAACAATTTGATGACAAAATTTACGACTTAAAAACTAAGTTTATAAGGGTCTCTCGCGCCCTGCCCTGAGAAGAGCCCGCAACAAACTCAGTCGGGTATATTTTTGTTATCAACATTTTCACAATAATTTGGATTTGCTTAGAACAATTTATTCCCAAGCATTAATATCATTTAAATAATCCTTTACATTATAATAGGATTTCTGAATTAGTTTACGTTTTATAAAAAGTTTAAATTTATTTAAAGACATCTCCCGAATATCATAGGGGAGTTTCTTATAGATACATGTTAACGGAGCCTAGTAGAGTGCATTACTATATATAGAAATAAATATCTTTGCAAGGTTTTTTTTACTCGAAGCCTTAATATTTTCGTTCGTTATTTTTTTCCATCAGCCAATGAAAGTCCCGTAATAATAGAAAATCCAGAACTATCAGACAGACAAAAAAATGATTAAAATTGGTCTTTTGATATAAACGGTAAACGCATTCAATAAAATAATGTTCTGAGGGAAGGTTTGTATGCATAACATCTATATAGACCCATGCGATACCGAGCCATATTGCTAGCAAGACATAATAAATGTATTTCAAAATCGTTTAGTTAACAATGCACCAACCAGGAATCAATTTTTTTTTATTATAACTATTATTTGCTAGAGGGGCCAGAGCGAAGCACCTACAATATACGTGCCGCTTCAATTAATAAATATTTGTAATATAATTGTTTGTAATTGTGTATTGTTTGTGATTTGTCTATGAGAAAATCATGAGCTGCGGTCAAATGGAATTTATTGCAATTATAGCTACTTCAGAACTAACTGCGAGTAAGATGACGTACGTTGAGTGTAATGTATTGAGAATGGACGAAACTTCTAGTATTGGGCAATAAAACATTCAACGACTTGTTGATAATTTTATTTAATGCTAATTTTATCCCGTGACTACGTCCGATTTGTTTCCTTCGACGTTCATACCAACTTTAAACCCCTATTAAACTCCTTTCAACTATCATTTTTGCGATAACAAGTAGCCTTCCTCATTCTTGAAGGTTCAATCAAACTCTATACTAAAATTCATCAAAATAGATTCAGCCGTTTAGGCGTGAAAACGTAACAGACAGAGTTACTTTCAGGTATGTAATATTAGTAAGAATGCTTCCAATTTCATATTCATATGCGTGTATACATATTTCATGGTAGTAGGCCTCGTTTAAAAAAAAAACATTTTCTAAAAATCATTTTTTATATCCTTTAGGAACAGTACTATTATCTAGGTGATAGACACCTTATGTCCTTCTCTTTAGTCCTCGTAGTCAGTAAAGAAAGAAAGAAAAACAGAAACATTTATTTTTGAGCTACACTATACATAGACTTTATACATTTGTCTTTTTTTTGTTCAATTATTAGTAATTTTAAATTAATAACCCAGTAATGTTGAGTTTATACAAAATATGAACTTTAGACGTAACACATTGATGCATTATACTTTGATATATATAATAATCATGTTGTTTTGTGCTAATCATCATATAAATACTAGGTATTGGTAAACCAATACCTAGTAT
>JANCMC010007517.1:0-13253 GCA_024363005.1 Charaxes varanes | reverse complement strand
GTAATTTTGATGTTCTACAAATATTATAACAGATATAATGTCTTCTGGATTCTTTTTGGTAACATAAGTTTTTTTTTTAATTAGACCTTATATCTTCCAACAGCAAAAATTTAGTACTGTCTACTTTTTACTACTCATATAGTCTTAAAACATAAGTTTCTGTAATAAATGTAATATGTCTTAAGATTGAGAAAGAAATCACAACTACTATAGATTTAAATAATGACAAAATTTTGATCCACTCTCACACAATTATTCGACTACATAAAAATTATTTCCAAATCATAGCAACCTTTTTTGAAAATTCCATAAAGCATTTTGCACATAACGCTGGTACCATTCTCCAAGACATTAAAAAAAAGTTATCTATCGTACTGTTAGTCGAAGGTAATTTTCAAAACATCTGAAGTGGTTGTGATAAAATTTTAAGTGAATAGAAGTGATCATAAAGCTTCACATAGTACAGTAGATTATACTTTCTTTATATAATATTTTTGATTTCATAAAAGAAATTAAAATGTCCTCTCACAGCTAAAATCCTCTGCAATCTTAGTGGACCCTGATATTTAACCGGGACAACGCTAGGAAGTAGATAGAAAATAAATTAAAATACCCTCAATATTATCTTGTAAAGTGTCAAATCTTTGACGGTTCTGTTTTGGCACCGAGATCGTTAATGACCTTCTGGTTAATCGGTCATTTGTTTATAGTGTCTCGTTTCTCATATAAATAAAAAGAAAAATGACACTTACAGGGGCCGAAAGGGGATAAAGGCGGGTTCATTTTTTCTAAGAATTTATGTCATTATTGTACGGCTTTGGGTTACGTTTGGGTTGGGTTACATGTCTACAGCAATAGCATTGAAGAAAATATAAATATATTGAATATCATCCATAACTGGTTAAGTACCTATTCACTTGTACAGAATGAACATAAACATCAATTATTGTCAATCTTTTTGTTCACCACCAATTTCTTCATATTGGAGGAATGGTAAACAACTTTGTTTTTCAACGAAAATAACTTTTTATATACAAAACAAATACACAAACGGACAGGTGATTTATCCAAGTGACTACCGGACAGACAAATTGTTCGGGGTTAAGAAGTTTTTAGACAATCGCGCGGTTGTGGACTTTTTAGGCCATCGAGGTGGTAAGGGTGAAATTTCAAATTTTGGCGAGATATGTGTTTTTCCTGTCAGAGGGATAACTACATATTTGTCTTTTATTACGACCGTGTTAGTTATTGAATTTAAACATTTTTCTGTGTAAATGTCCTTCTCTTCTTAGTTCTATTTCACGTCTGTTTTCTTTCTTCTTTTATGTTTAATTTTAAAATCGAACATCGCTTCAGAAGACGAAATTTCACTTCTATGACCTTGGGTCATCAGATTTGGACGACCACCACCATCGCTTACCATATCCTTATGTACAGCCATGTACAATTTTTTTATTCGTAATACAAAGATAACAGACAGTTCAATCATATGACATTTATGTCATAATTAATTACATACATTGTAACATTTTGATGGTTGTCATAACTACACCTTGAGATCATTCTGTAATAAAATGTATACATGTGTGTATAAATCGTTCGGCATTGGTGTGCGTGAGGATTTATGTAAATATATATATAATGTGCATGAGAAGCTAAACTACTTTGCTTTAATCCGCGAATGAATACGAGGGAAAATCGGTGTAATGCTGCAACCCTAAGTTTCTTAAATTAATTCTTTTGTTCTTTCATGCATTCACTAGATGAAATGCAGGCAAAGAATATATGAGGACGTAAGTCTAATTGGCTCGTAAAATTGTTCCAAGAATGAGGGCTAAAGAGATATAGTTCCAAGAACTCCAGCATTTCCGCGTTTTTCTACTAAACCGATTTGAGGCCAGTCCTTTTTTCACCTGACAAAGGTTTGTAACATGCAAATATAAAATAGAACACTGAATCATAAAAGAAAAAATCTAATAACATTTTGTACTCTATATGCCTAATTATATATCGTAAAATGTGTATAACTTTACTGAAAAATAACCAAAAAGGCCATGCTTTCCAGAGCATATCCTGTTCCGCTGGCAAAGATGGTACGTCCATGTTATACCAGGTTTTATGGAGAGAAAAAGGCCAGCCTTTATTATATAGCAAGGAGCAAATTGAAAATTGTTCATCTGAATTTATACCGAGGCCTATGAACATAGGCTACTAGAAGGCTCACAGATGCGATGCTGGCCTTTGAGCAATGTTTATTCTATTCTATTCTCAATGTTCTTCGTTCAATGTTCTATCCTAAGTCTTATAGTTTCGGAACCACCGTCGCTGGTAATTGATTCCAATAATTATTTAATTATCTAGAAAAATATGGTGTCTCAGCGTTTACGAAAACTCGTTATAGAGTGAAGTAAATACGTGATTATAACATACAACTCCACGTTCGCATATGAAGGCTGATTATGCTGAGTACATCAAAATTTCATTATCATTTAGTAACTGGTCAATTCCTCGTCCAATATGTAAATAAATACAAATAAAAAAAAAAGATGCTCCGTTTGCATGTAAAGTTCGAATTAAA
The DNA here is from genome assembly GCA_024363005.1 of Charaxes varanes. Classification (NCBI taxonomy): domain Eukaryota; kingdom Metazoa; phylum Arthropoda; class Insecta; order Lepidoptera; family Nymphalidae; genus Charaxes; species Charaxes varanes. The sequence continues at coordinate 10,675 of JANCMC010007517.1, read as the reverse complement.
ATGTTATCGCACAAAAACACGTTTTTGACGTCATTACGTTACAAATTATTGAAATTCTCGGTTTTTATCTACTATAATATATATGTATTATACATATAAATCTTCCTCGTGAATCAATCTATCTGTTGGTGAAAGCCGCATGATAATACGTCTAGTAGTTTTTGAGTTTATCACGACAAACAGGCAGACAGACGCGGCGGAGGCACCGCGCTTACGAAATCGCGAGCATCGGTTAGCAATGCAAAGTATATATTTTTTACAATAATCTAAAACCACGCAAATAATATGCTTTACGGACGTCTATCCGAATGAGATGTTTACGTATATCGAAAGGAATGCTTTTACTATGTCATGTAAAAGAAGTTTCATCATCGGAATTTATTTCGTCTAACTATTTCAATCTACGCTGCGCTGTTAGGAACGACCCATTTTTATTTTTAAGTAGGTATATGTCATGATACATTCAGATCGTCTATAAACAAAATCAGCTTTTATGTTCCTGTGTTAGTTGCTTTAAAATCGGGTTATGTTTATCCCTTGAGCTTAAGGTTTGTAATTAAAATAATAAACAATGGAGCAATCGCGGTTCTTAATAAGGCTTGACGTATAACAAAAGCAATTTATTCAATCAATGGCCTTGTAAGGACAAGTGTATAAATATGTTTTCTTAATTGAAGTACGTAACAATGAATTCTAAGAAGTCGTAACCGTTGTTGCAATATGAAGGGAATTCCCCAAGTAGGAATACTGATGACATATAATAAACTTAACATGCATGTTTCGCCTAGCATGCATGTTACGCCTAGAACGCACGTTACGCCTAGCACGCACCTTACGCCTAGCACGCATGTTACGCCTAGCGTGCACGATATGACTAGCATGCACGTTACGTCTAGCATGCAAGTCCCATCTAGCATGCACGTTAGCTATACGATAAAAAAATACAATAAAGCCGTAAAAAAACTACATAACAAAATGCACGACCGTACTAAATCGTAATACTGATAAAGATTTATTTCTATATGGCGTGAAATTATATACACAAAACAAAAATAATTGATTCGTTGTAGCTATAATTTCGCGTGCCAAATGTCATCCGCTGATAATGGATACTGGAAGCAAAGGAATTATCAAAATATTCTTCATTTTCTTAAATACCCTGCGAGGTCTTCGATACATATATGCAAAAGAATATAATTGAAATGTATTTTTCTAGCGTCGGAATAAAATTATTTTATTCAAAGCATACGACCTTATATGCAGTAGTTATAACGAAAAATTATATTTTTATCTCACTTTTTTGTGACATTACACAGATATACAGGCTTCACGTTTAATTATGTGTGAACTCACATGATTATGAGTGAATTCGGACACCCCTGGACATCTGCTCTAAGAGCAGGCTAGCAAATGCATAACGCTCTCCTATAAAGTTATATCGGACTCAAAACACGGTCTTGTTGGGCGTGCTTGGCCTGTAGTTAATTACTATTTGACCCTAAGATATGACGCCGCTCTTAATATTAATTGCGTAAGCTTTGACTGACATAATTATTACGTACAAAGGACATGAGGGACAGCACTTCATAACTAGCTTCCATGGACTGGTCCTATGTATACGGACCATTTAGGATCAAACCAGTCCATACTGAGACCAGTAAAAGATCGTCGCAGTTGCGAATACTGCCGCTCAGATTGTGATAGAAAAGCACAATAAAATAGAATGAAACCATACTTAATGGAAAGTTCCCAGATCATAGTGTTTTCTCTTATATTTATGTAGTCTCGATAAAAGTTTTTCGCCGGTATAAAAAAGCGTGTTTTCTTAAATTTTACGCGATGTTATTATTTTTGGCTTCCAGTGATGTTTTTGTTTTCCTTCGATTAAATTCCCAGTATTACGCATTTGATGCAGCGATAAAAACATTATGATCTCCCGTACGGCTAGTTTTTGGAGGTCGAAATTATTTTCATTCACAGGGTCAACCTTAAAAGCTAACTGCAGTCTATAGGTATACATGCATATATATGTATCTTCTTTGGGTGCCTCTCTGACTAGCGTAGTTTGGCAGTCAGCAATATATACTCCGCTTTATTCTTTTCATGTACATGTGTAAATCATCATTATAAATATGATTAAGGTTGAATTAGCATGAGCGGTAACCCTTTAATACAAGTTTATTTGTATGCTTAAAAGGGGTGGAATATTTTTTTTAGCTAAGTAGTGTGTGTAATTGACGAATGTGCCTAAACAAATTTATTTTTCAACTTTGAATATGTTCTTGAAGTCAAACTTCTTCACGCATGCTTGACTTTGGGATTACGCGTGCCGAGAGTGTTACGGAAATGTGATCGGGCGAGGCGAACGGAAGTGTATGTATGTTCGCTATACAGCGACTAATGTATAATTTAAAGACGAAGACAAAATCGGGATCTGGGTCGAGGTGGGGGTCGCAATCGGTTTCGCGTCGCGCTGGATATCGATAGATCGAAAGTAATCGACATAAATCGACTGCGAGATATATACATATAGATGGAGCTAAATAAGTTTTACTTCTGTGGTCCAAAGCGCACTTGTTTTTTTTTTATTTCGATTGTTTTGTAGTAGTGTAATGTTTATCGAGCGCCGGGCCAATTCTTTGGCGCCTTTTTAATCTGCATCGAAAACAAAACGTGTCTTACGAGTTCTATTTAAAGATCGATCTGAAATACTCCTACGCGTGTCATCGCGTGAGAAAACATGCGACTCTTAATACGTGCACTACGTTTACGGATGCGTAAGGTTAAGAGCTAGGCGGTACGACGAAAATGAGCGCGTACAATATACTTCCACTTTTGTCATTTTAATGTCGAAATAACTATAGTTAATTGAAAAAAAAAATAACCTATTTATTTTATTTACCTACCTACCTATTTGAATAATAAATTATTATGGAACACTGAGGTGGGGAACTAAATTGGAAATACTGTCTCCCCTGTACTTGTTAGTATAATTCAACATTTGCATTCGCGAATATTGAAGATGATTATTCGCATTCCAATGTAACAATAAACATGACGACGTATTTTGAAAAATATTATGTTTATAATGTTCTCAAGCACCTACCATTGTAAAAAAGTTTATAATTTCTGTAAAAAGAAAACTTTTTGAGCAAAAAAAAAAAATTAATAATTAAAATTCCCTCCAAGACACTCGAAGTTGACATGACGTCACTTTATGTTAACAGTGCGTTCCACTAAGCGTCACCTCGACGTTTTCGCCGCGACCGTAACAATCGCAGTATGTCGAATATATAAATGAGCACTTGAAAACGTTGCGATCGCTTTTTGGAACGCACTTATAAAATACGGTAACGTCATACGCTCTGCCGGGTGTTTTAGCTATCATGGCGGATTGTTGTATTTTGTAGTTTCCTTTTTTTGTTAATACCTATTAATTTAGCTCTCAATATAAAAATAAATACGTTTTGTTAAGCTTTATGTACAGATAAATACATAATTTAAACGATTTCTGATTACTGTCGTTATGCCTATTCTAATATTCGTTAAAGATAAAGACATATTTATTGCAAAAAATATATTTTCAAAAGTTGTTAAGAATTCTTTTAAGTCCATATAATTTAATTAATTTATTTTATTTTACATGTTACCCTGTTAGGGCGTATGTAAAAATATTTTTCGAAATTATTTTAATTTTATGTCTTACCAAACTGTGGTGTTATCAATTCATGTTTATTATATAATGTTAAATGTCAAATGAATGGTTTTATATATTTCTATAAGACAATTTAGTTATATTCGCCTCCTAGAAGAGATACTGGGTTCAATTTTTTCCAGTTGCGATTTATTTTCCTTAATAGAAAAAACTCCAATCAGCTATAGGTATACTTAGATAGAAAACCTTAGTTTGTGCGCATAATAATCGAATCCAGCGTGGATACAATTCGATCAGTCACGAATTTGGGACTGATGTTAGTTGTAACAAAATTAATTCGCTAAACAATGAAGGAATCACGTAACGTACAAAAAAAGGCTGCCGTATTGAAAAGCCTGTTCCTTTATATGAAGTCGTTTTCGCGGCATGAAGGTGATTTTTTTGCCATTCTTTTTTAAATTTACTATTTAAATACACGGTCTTTGTTTTTGCATATAATTTTAATTAACATTAACATGTGAAACCAAAACTTTAGGTACCATTTTATAGAAATTTGAGCGGTCGGAGGAGTATAAAATTTGGCAAATGATAATATTTTTTGTTTAATAGGCAATATTAATATTTCAAATTGTTAAAATAAAACCGCACGCACACTAGTGCCAATCGCTTCACGTGATTTACACACACATGTATACCTTTTACTATAAGATTGTGTCAAAGCTTAGACATGACGACGACGAAAATGTTAATTGTCAAATATTACAACGTAACGACATACAAACAATGGAAATTATATATATAGTTTTAAATAAGCGGTACTTATGGTACGCAAATGTAAAGGATTGTTGGCTAATTATAATTAATACGGTCAATGGTATAGGAATTTATACGTTACTGTATCAAAACACAGGCAATATTATGTAATACTTACTTCTTCCTAGCGTTATCCCGGTTAAATACCAGGGTCCGCTTAGATTGTAGAGGATGTGGCTGTGGGGCGAGTTAAGTAGACGTAGAGACTTGAAATTTTCCAAGTTGATAGAACATGCTAAAAACTAATTAGGAAAATTAGTCTGAACGAAATCGGACAACAACTTTTGAAGTTATTTAACAAATACGTTTATAGAGTATCAGATACAGAACCCTTCTATATAAGCGTGTCTTGACACGCTTTTGGCCATTTTTATGTTATTGTGAAATGATTTATATAACTTGTTCAGTGTAAGGATGGTGGTATCACTACCCTGAGCCAGATGTTCACCCACATAGGGAGCGCGGCATTAGCATGTTTCAGATAATGATTGTAATTTTAAATTGATGCGAATGATGGACAGTCATGACGAAAAGTTTTGTATATAATATTAATATTTTCAGTAACTTTGATATATGTGGAGTACCAGACTCCAGATGGTTTCTAAGCTAATTGTGTACATAGTATAGTATAGTTGTTATACATAGTATAGTTGTTACACGCGACTTCGTTCGCATAAAATAAGGCGAAAGAATAGATTCAACTTTAGCGTGGTGATATATGTGTAATATAGCCTTCCTCGATACATGGTCTATCTAACATGGAAAGCATTTTTCAAATCGGACCTGTAGTTCATGAGATTAGAGCGCTCAAGAAAACAAACAAACTCTTCAGCTTTATATATTAAGTATAGATATATTCCACCTATAAATAGTAAAAAAAGTTACGCTTTTTCTCATTTTTTTTATAATTTTTCTTTATTAATTCTTGAACGTAAGCCAGATAGCTACGAAGGAAAAAGTTTTCTACCGACACCCTTTAGAAAGAGATAGAGGGGTGAAAAAGAGAGAGGGATAAACAAGCATTTAGCTCTGTTTACCTATGTACTAGCTGGTACATAACGAATAATATATTATAACGAATATTTTCTTGTTCCTCTCCGATTTATTAAATCGAGGTTGGCCCCAGATCTCTACAACCTTACGAATAATATCAAAAAATGACATTAATCGGGTCCCACTGTTTTACGTGCCTTCCGAAACACGGAGGAGGTCGGATATCAAACATAAACCAGTTCTAGAATGGGTCACCCATCTATCACCCGGTCGCAGCCGGAGTAACTTAACTTAGCGATCGACTCAAATGCCGACCACTGATTAGGCCACGACCTGCTCCAGTAATACAAATAACATGCAATTTAAAAGAAAACACAGTCTTCATGAGATAAAGAAAACAAATAGCTAACTCCAAATTTTCATTCTGCCCCGACTTTAATGGTCGTCCTACGACCCCCGAAAGTACAATACCTACTCGGCTGATTCAACTAAAATATGACTTTCTTTGTTCTTCCCAAATTAATGTTTTGCATTATTTATTAAATATTCGTACATTCTAGTGCGCAATGAGATTATTAAAGCGATTACAAAAATTACATACAGAGTAGCGCGTAATACTGCGGTGTAAATAGAATAGTGTGAACATTTCATAAATCCCGAGCGGACGGCATAGAGAAACGTTAAGACAAATAAATACATATATACTACTGTCTTACTGATTAAAAAACTTTGTAATAACGCTTAAAACGTATTTAATAATCTGACGTAATAATAAGTAAGATACATTTATTGTTTGGGGAGCTTTAAGGCGTCTGACAAAAGTTCTGGAAGGCTTCTAAAACTTTTCATATTGTTTCGAGTTTGTTTGTTTACTGGAACGCGCTAATTTCAGGAACTACTTGTCCGATTTGAAAAATTCCTCAAAAGACAAAATTATATATAAAAGACAATTTTCAAGTTAGTATTTCTTAATAATTTTTTAATGAATGTTTTCCCATGTAATATAAATTAAAAATATTATATATATTTTTTTGCGTCAAGCCTTATTTTTTTTTTGTCATCATTAGTACCTTCCACTGACGATTTTTAATTTTTATCGCTTACATAATAATAAACATGATAATTATATATAATCAATGTAAATTTACAAGAATTTAAACAGGAAAAAAAATTGCATTTGATATGATCTGTGTAAAATTAAAACCTCAGTTGTTGCTTACAACATAAAAGCGCACGGTAAAATCAAAATTGGAACAAGATGGCGGTCGACCACAGCTAACAATTCGCAAACTAGGATTGCACGTTGACATGCGGTTTAGAAATCCTCCAATGATTTCGTAAAATACTTTGTATTTTCGGATTGACGAATTTGTAGCCTTATGTGTTTTAGATGGAACTTCTACTGAATCTGTATGAAAAGGGCAAATGTTTTTACAATATTATTAATTGTCGAGCATTATTTAAGTGAAATTTTTTTTTAGTGTCGTGCTTTTTTTAGATGGAAAATAAAATATTGAATTACGACACCGTTCCCGACACCTCTGTATGTTCAAGCTTCATTTCTGACGGCTTTCCCGGTGCCACGGGTTCTTCTGTACCTTATTTATTTAGTATTGCATTGAAAAAAAAAACAGATACAATTTGCTGATGTTTGAATTTGTTGATGTTAAAAAATAAACGGCAAAATATAAAAGTTTGCTAAGGATAAAATAAACGGGGGTCTTAATTTAGATTTAATGAGGTTTTATGTAAATAAAGGAGCTCAAAATGTGTTTGGATGATATTAATTTATGATATTGATAATTTGTGATATTTTCCGTAAGATATTTTTTTTTGTGATCTGAAAATTAATACACGCATCATGGAACTGAACAGAATTGTTTTTTTTTAATCCCTAGAATTTGTACAATAACGTTTCAATTGCCCAACAAAAGTCAAAACGTTTCTTTATATCACTTATCAAATCGTTCTTTCGTTTTTTTTTAAAACTATTATTAGTATAGTATTATTAGTCTCTAATGTTGTCAGTCTATATTTTATCTTTCGTGTAAGTTAATATTCTTCTCTAGAAAACGACTACGATACGATAGACGACAAAATTTAAATTTTTCAAATCTGTTTAGGCGTCTTCGAGTAATCGATAAACATACATAAAGTAATAAAAAAAGATTCCGGGGAACAGGACCTTCTCTTTTTTAGCAAATAGGTATGAGCCTACAAATTTGAGGGTTTTTCTCGATTTATTTAAAGAACTGTTCTCCAATTCATTATCATTGAGGAGTTTGATCTCACATCATCATTACGTCAGATGATGAATATAAGAAGCTAGTATGAGTGTCTATAAAATTTGAGGTCAGATGTCAGTTAGTCTAACGAATAACCTTCGTAGTTTTGTCTCCTGATGATGCTTCCGTGTCGAAGCGAAAACTTGCTTTGAGTGTTGAGACACATTGGAAAGTCGGCGTAGTGCTTTGCTTTGGTGGCGGGTTCAGTGGTGTGGCTTTCGGGTTGCAACATTGTATCTATTTTCCTTTATGTCCATCCGCGGATTTTAGGAATGTAATTTATTTTTTCATACATCTTATAATGCTGGTATACTAACTGTTTTATCTAACCGAATTGGTGATGTAATAATTTATATAACAAGAGGTAAACGATCACTTTCATTTAGGTGTGATATTTTGCAGTGAAACACGTGACATTGATCGTAGCTCGCGCGTAGCACGGCCTACGATCAAGGACGCTCGTAGCGCGATGGCGTCGCCTCTGTGTAGCTTAGTAGAAAGCAGCAGATTTAACTTCTGCGGACACTGCGGAGACTAGGTGCCTTGACGGCTTTTGAGGAATGAGTATACTCTATCCTTGAAAGTACGAAGTCAACCGACAATAGGAAGGTCACAAGGCTGTCTACGATCAGACTCAGATCAGCTGATCAATCAGATCTGTTTAGTAATATCAGTGCTGATTCCACAGAGATGCTGTGAGAATCAAAAGCTCACGATTTTAGATTTTAGGGTTATATTTAGTCTCCTTGATCCATTCAAAACTTTTCATTTCCCTGCATCAAATTCTCTCTCTGTATATAGGTAGGACATGTGTAAGTATGAAGAACACGATATGTATGAGACTAGCGGCAGCAGACGCTGTTCTGTCTGAACGGTAGGTTGCTTTATTATTCACTACATTCTATTTTTATTTGGGACTCTAAATTGATTTGTAAGCTATCCTATCTTTCAAATTGGGTCAAAATGTAGACGATGTACAAATTTGATTAATATCGATTAAGTATTTTAGGAGTCGCGACGCGTAATTTATGTATATCAAGATTTTTCCGATTCAAATAAAATTAAGACTTTTTTATCAACAGTACACAAAACAATGAACTGTACTGTCGTTGTCTATTTTTTTATAGATGATATAGGTTAGTCAACTTGAAATTTCCACAATTCTCATAAAATTCAGGACAATCTGCCGTTGAAACCATTTGAATTCCTCTCCGCCTGGGAGAAAATGACTCAAGAGCACATTTTAGGCATCTTCCAGACTATCCTGATTGCCTGCAGACTTTTATTAGGACCACGAGTAGTTATATTCGTTAAATATTTCGTTAAGTACCATTTCTGTATTTTGTCAATTTTCATTAAGAACGCACATAAAGGTAAAGGCCTTTTTTGTTATTTATAATTTTTTGTTAATCTTAATAATAAAAGAAGGATTTTATGTTAATTAATCAATCTCATTTAAGGTTTTAATAATCATAAAGTTAGTTCAAAAAAAAATAAACCTTTAATTCCACATACATTTTTAAAATATAGTACGCAACGCCCTTGGGCGACAATTTTTACCAGTGAGTGTATATAATAAAACTTTCAGTTATAGAAAAAATTAAAATACTCACAACAAACACCAAGCCATTAAACATAGCGCTTCTAGCTTTGTAGCTAACTCTTATATAAGAGGCGCTGTTAGCCAATGTATGGAGACACTCAAAATCGAACGATGTCGAGGCGTAGACTATCGCAGGCCCATACTAGGGGCGCTGATTCTGTCCTCTTTCGAAGTATGAAAATGCAAACAATACATGTCACGTTTGAAGCCACAGTGTATGGCATAATAGGTATGCCTTTCACCCTACTTTTGCAGTGTTCTACTATTATTGTAAGTGTGTCGTGGAGTTTTTTAACTTGCACGTGTTCTTGACAGTATCCGGAAATCCAAGACATGAAAAGTTTAACAATTTGAGAGAGACGAATTTCTTAGCATTCCGTGGATTCACCTTGCGGGTGCCGGGTCCATCGCGTTGCAGAGGAAGGAACCATAGCAGTGCCCGGGACTTGTGACCCGGGTGTAGGTTTCTTAGCCAACGAGTTTCTCGCCCAGATAAGGATTTAATCACTTACCCAACAATATTTTTTTGCTTAGCCCACGAAATTTTTGTTAAGACAACGAGTTTCTAGCTTAGCTAACGAGTTTCCTGCTTAACTAAGGATTTACTCACTTACCCAACAATGTTTTTTGCTTAGCCTACGATTTTTTTCCTAAGACAACGAGTTTTTTGCTAACTTTACAAGTTATTCAATTACTCAACAATTTAATTGCTTAGACTGATAAAAAAATCCGTTACAAAGATAAACGGCGAGCCAACAAAAGCGTATTAACATAAATGACAGACGAATTAACATTTGGCTAATTAGCCATATCGGATTCGGCACGTAATAATTAGTATGCATAAAAAGGCCTCCACGGGGCAGTTACAGCGGTTCAATAGTTAGCATTGTAGTATCGAAATTGGGCGGTGTTTGAATTCAAACGCGTGCGGAAATTTATCGCGTGTTTCCGATTTAAATCGTCGAATTAACGACACTGCCGCCGCTGCCTCCTGTTTATCGGACTTATTCATTGCCCTCGGCGACGTGACAATTCTATTCTATTTACAAAATAATTACCCTTTGTATTTCATAGTCTATGGATAATATTTCGATATTATAGCTGTTTGTAGAATACACCGCTAAAGTGTAAATGATATTTACTATTAGCTTACCACATTCACACAGTTTATGCACGTGTTTACACTCGGCACGAAGTGCTGTGATGGTTGTTGCTAGGTCAACGGTTGCATCATGACTGACCTCGTTTACTTTTTTTTTTTGTGGTTTCTGCTGTTGGCCCTATTGGCCTCGACAGCGTCACCGATAGTTGGGGTGGGAGGAGACA
>JANCMC010007510.1:0-13253 GCA_024363005.1 Charaxes varanes | reverse complement strand
AAAGTGATTGCTGTAAAGAGCAATTTTGATCTGCATAAAATGTACAAAGTATCTAATGTATTTAAATGGATAAGGATGAATATTGGTATTCTTTAAAATAGCTTCGTAAGTAGTTTGCATTATTTTTTTGTAATATGTAAAAGATAAAAATGGTTCCTGTGGGTTATACTTAGGAAATAGACATATGCCATAGCGGGCTTTATTATAGATCTTATTAAGTACAATTCCAAAAATTATTGTCCAAATGCAAAAATTATTGTCCAATTCCAAAAATTATTGTCCAATTGCAAAAATTATTGTCCAATTACAAAAATTATTTGGATCTATCTCGTAAGTTGTGTATTTACATCGTACAGCACAGGCTACTTTATTTTATGCAAAATATTGGGGTTTCCGCACGAACGATTAAAACCTGCGGAATGTAAACAAATCACTGAATTATCGCAGACGAAGTTGCGGATATCAGCTAGTTTAGCTATAAAAAGGGTCGTATAATGTCTACCGAAATATTAAACGGATTTACCATTGACTACAGGTATTCTACATGACGGAAGCGACAAAATCGTTAGCACTCGTGGATGTAGAGCCCGCCATACAAACGGCCGTTCAGGGTGCGGCGCGATTTCTACGCGAGCGGTGTGGGGCGACACTGAGCGAAGTAAGTATATAAATAATAAATAAATATATGTAAATAAATAATAATAAATAAATATATAGGACCATATGACACACGGGCGCCTGTTCCTAAGGTAGAGTACTTAATGCCTGTGTTATAATATATAAATACATACATATAGATAGTACACCCTGACTCGAGATGGGAATCGAACCCACGACCCCCGGAGCGGAAGGCAGGGTCAACAAGCCCGGATTCGAAGATCTTCCTTTGCGGTGGTTGAGCATATCGACCTTCGTTCCCACCTTTCATTACTCGCCGAAAAGCTTTCCACCTTTGTGTGCCTTTCCCACAAAGTGTAATCTTCCGAAAAGGAATACCTACTCATTTTGTCCGGGACTCTGAATCTACTGAACCAACCTTGACGTTTGGTCACTACTTGTAATTGGTCTATTAAACTTGTTTTTATGCTATCAAGTACCCGGAGTTTCGGAGTTTTTTTAGTCTATTTTCGGTAATGACAAGGTTTGAAACGTGCGCTAGTAATTTTATGAATTTATAATATACTTGTGTAGAATATGGGGGGTTTTTATTTCTTCCGAGATTGTAATTCTGGCCGTATGGTATTTTGTACAACTTAAAATATTCTGTAATTATATTTAAAATATGTCTTAGCTCTGCTGTTAAATGGATAGGATATTTTATAAAATTAAAAAATATTTTTTTTTTTTCTCTTTGTTGGGGAAACAAACAGCTACATTAATACAGGCAATATTTAAACTAAAGTTCTTACATGCGCCAACAAATATTCATTTTTAAATATCTACAAGATGTCATGGGCCCATCTTTCCATCCTTTCTGAAAATATCATCGAATCACTTTACTTGCGTTTAAAATGTATTTAGATTTAAACAATTTAAAAGTATATGATATGGTCATACATGATTATACATAACTATATTTAAATCAGAAGGCATAGATGTCGTGGCAGCAATTCACAATTTAGCATAGAAACAGACAGAATGGAAAGAAACAGAAATCAGATAAACAATCTATACTTAAAAATAAGATATAAATCTTAGATTAGTCACAAATATATATTAGGCGGAACGTGACAATCAGTCATGGCTTTTTGTACGTGCTGTGTCACGTTAAAAATAAAATAATAAAATAAAATAAAAATATATTTAACACACTTGATAGTTGACAAACAGTAATAAAAACTACACATCTTTTCATCGAGAAATTGACTTAGAATTGAAATGGGTTTCAAAATTGACATCTGCCAATAGTCAATTGTAAAAGTTACATAATACGGCCTCGATTTAACGTTAATATCTTACTTGTATAATTATACACATATTATATTTATACATTAGATTTATGAAGCTCCTAAATACGTACATATACTATAGTAATTGGTCAATTTGCACAAGTTCAGGGTAAAGCGTTTCATTTCCATACGCAAGCGAAATAATTGTTACTCGAAACAGGCGTCTTATATTACTTTTTTAACTACCGTTCATTTTTAGTGCACAGACTATTCTAGTATCTATATTAGTATAGCTACACTTTTATTTCTAGACTCCATGTAAGTTTTAATGATGTTATCTTTTTGTGTTCTAGGAATGTCTACTAGTTGTTGTAATGCCGGAGCCAGACATAGCTTCCGGTGTAGCCAGACTTTGTGTAGCTACGCAAAGTTTTGTACAACTTTGAGCTATGTCTGGCTTCGGCTTAACAACATTATTTTTAAATTAAACATACAAGTCTTTACGTACGGATAAAGTGTTTATAGAAATTAACACGGGAACATTCTACAGTCTTAATTACTCACACTCATAGGTACTAATACTATATGTAATGAAAAAAAGGTTGTAAAAGTTATTTTTTATGTTGTTTATGTGATGTCTTTTATTGTTATGTTTGTCTTAACTATTAGGAATTAGAATAGTTGGACAAGCTATTATTTACATTTGCACGACAATAAGCTATTATGATAATATATAAAACCTATAGGTTATAAATCAGCCAATGTCAGACACAGTATACCACAGTTTATATATATTAGCAAATATTTCAATACAATTACATTAATATTACAATAAAATTAAACAAGATGTTATTAGATTTAATACAGTAATACAGTTTTAATAAAAAATAACAATTTAATAACAATAAAAATATAATCATATAAGTTATGATATAATATAATGATATTAAAAAGACATCCGAATTCAATAAAGGAGCATTTTCAAAACAGTTTTTTTACTTGATCACGCATTACTGAGCGAATTTTTTCTAAACTGATAACTTAAGAAATAATAAAAATCTGTAGCAAAATAGTTGCATTACATCCAAAACGCTTTCTAGCATTGAGTCCAATTGCGTAATGAAAAAAAAAACTATTGCCGGTCGCGTTCTCATAATGCCGGATCAAAACATAGCTTCATTTGAATGATCATTTCAATGATCATCTACTGTGGCCGGGGACTTTGTGTAACTTCACAAAGTTTTGTAGAACTTAGTAGACTATGAGGTGAAAAATGTACAAACATTTTGAACTATATCTGGCTCCGGTATGAGAATAATTTATAATTGACCAGCCAGTACGTTTTTAATAGTGTGTCAGGATGTATGTGTTTGACCAAAGGTATCTCCTTTGGTATATTATACTATCCTAGAAACTTTACATAAACATGACAGTATACTTAGTTCTAAATACAGTCCTTTGATCCTAAATTTCTATAGAAGACAAACGTTCAAGTATGTTTCAATCTCCATCCAATACTCACTTGCAAATTGCGTTCCGCCTAACATATGAACGCCGGCAAGCACGCACGCACGAAAAAGCATAACTCATTGTCACGTTCAGCCTAAGCCGAGCGTGTAAGCGTCAGTGCGGTACGAGTGATAGAGAGGCACGATCGGCACCGTAAATCGACTTTACTGACAACCAATATTTTAATGAACTGGCAGCCCTACACGTGTAGCCCTTTCTTCGCGATCATCTCCCCCGGCAAACTGGAAAATAATTAAAGAGCGAGCCCTAGCTTTGAGCTAGCCCTAGCTCAAATGTCTCCACAAAGGGTGCTGTATGCGCCGCGGGTGAAAAGGATTGCCCGCTATTTACACAGCGCTTTCTTTGCTCGAAATCACGGCTCGGAAAATTTTTAAATCCTTGCAAATGGAAGTCAAAACGTTGCACTAAGACTCGGGGTGAAGTGTCAGAAAGTACTGTGTCATGTTTGTGCTATATTATAAACGAAGCGTTTTTTTTATCCTATCGATTTATAAATCTTTTACCGCTTCGATTATATTTGGTTGTACCATAATGACCTCCTCGCGGAATGTACCTACAATTATCTTTCGTTAGGATTAGAACGAAGTCGCAGGAAACAGCTAGTATATTATAAATGTTCTTTTATTTTTGTTCCAGTCATATAATTCCAGAGTATATAACAAACAAAAATCAATCTGTAAAAACATTTAAATTCAAACAAAAAAAATATTATCTCAAATACTTATACAGAATAAGTATTTGAGGAGGTCGTGGCCTAATCAGTTGTCGGCATTTGATTCGATCGCTAAGTTAAATTGCTCTGGCTGCGACCGGGTGATAGATGGGTGACCCATTCTAGCACTGTTTTATATTTGATATCCGACCTCCTCCGTGTTTTGTATAACAGGCGGCTGTTACCTATAACACAGGCATTATGTTGTCTACCTTAGGAACAGACGTCCGTGTGTCATATAATCCTGTGATCCTGTAAAACATATAATTTATAAGGGTTTTTTTTTTTTTAAGTGTAAATTGTGTATTATAGGTATATTTATGTACAGTGTTTGTTTTTATACCAAATAAAAGTTTTTCTTCTTCTTCTTCTTATAAAGTTGAGTTTCTTAAAATTTCACATTTCCATTTTCAAACATGAAACCATATTAAATGATTAAAATGCCATAGGTGAAATGTCGACGGAAAACCCTTATCAACAAAGGCGTGATATCAAACTCGCTGCACTCGCAGCTCTAGGGTTGACGCGTTTAAAATTTGAGAAACGATACGGTACTCGCCTTTTTTGTTTATTTCTAGTGGACCGAACAGCCGTTGTCTTGATCGAAATTAGGATTGTTTACTATTAGTCATTAATTAATCTCCTTTATGATTGTTCCCTAAAACGTGACAATTTTTTTACGAAAAAAATTTTTTCGTAAAAAACTTGTCACGTCTTCAAATGGTCTAGTAGGAACGTCATCTAATTGAAGCGTTTTGAAGTAGCGAGTGAATCTACATTTTTTGTAATTTTAAATTTTTAAGAATATTTTAAACTGTCCCGGAAATAAAAGGATAAAAATTATTTTAAACTCTCCCGGAAATAAAAGGATAAAAATTATTTTAAACTCTCCCGGAAATAAAGGGAATAAAACAAACCAAACAGAATTCAGTATAATTTAGCCGTTTCTAAGTTTTAGCGAGATGAACGAACAACAACAAAAGATTTTTATATATATTATTATTATTTACTGGGTTTTCTATTTCTAGTTCAACGTGGGCGTAATTCAACCAATGGGATTTTAGTCTTCTTTTATATTTACGCTAACTTAGACAGCAGTTGAAGCTGAAAGATACGAATTTCTTAGCAATCTATGGAGTGATCGATCCGTGAGGATATCGACTCCATCGCGTTGCAGATGAAGGAACCAAAGTAGTACTTGGTAGTTTCGATCCAGGACTCTCCTCTATTAATTTCCACGAATGGCGAAATAGTGCCAATGTTTAGACATTCGAAGTTTTAAATAAATAAACCGAAAAATATTTGCAATATAAATATTTTCGTTCATCCTTAAATGTCATAGCATGCGACAACCCTAGAGCGTCCCACGAGAGCGTCGCGCGAAATTGAAATCTGCACCGACAAGTTTATTCTAACTTGAGAATCTAACATTGATAGTTGTCTCCATACCGCAGTTACGAATACTAGAACCAGAAACGACTTTGGCTTTTGAATTTTTCTCCCCCAAAAGTAATCTTTAAAGCCTTTTCATCAGTCAGAAGACAGATGGGAAGAAGCTACTGTCGTCGTTTGTATCAAGGGAGCTACTGAAAATCAGCTTTAGAGTTTTTCCTCTAAATTGTCTGAGTTGCTATCCCTTTCAGACAAACCATATATTCTTAGGTATGCTATATCTTGTTAAGTATATAATAAAATTTTTGTGTAGTAGATGTCTACTTCACAATATTTTAAGTAAGTTTTAGAGTTCCGTAGTACTACACTCTATAAGAAATACATATAGTCTTCTTATGACCTCATTTGTATAATCACATATCATATTTCGATACTATCTGGGCACGCAAAGTCGTTTATTGCTCTTAAACTATCGAACCTCTGAGGTTTGTTGAAGAATAATTTAAAACGGACAAACGTACTCGAAACAGTTTTGCATATAGGGATCGCGACGTAAGATGGAGCAAAATATGTCTGAATCCGCGAAGTGAAATTTTATATAATTTGGAATAATTTTAGGAGATATGACGGAGCGCAAACTGCGGCCTGTTCCCCAGACATTTTCCTTGCGGCTTATTATTTGTTAATCAAGCTAAGTAAGATTAAAGTCGGGACTGTAAGATTTCTTGATAGAGACAAGCGGTATTTTGCGAGAATTCATGACAAGCAATTTTGAATATAACGAAATTTTAAAAACATTTAAGGAGCACAAAAAAGGACAGAATGTCCGTTTCATTTATAAAAATTACTTTTGCCCACCGAAACAAACATATCTGTGTTTGTTTGCTTGCTTGAACGCGGTAATCTTAGGAACCACTGGTCTGATTTAGAAAGTTCTTTCAGTATAAGATAGCCCACTTATCGAGAAAGGCTATATATCATCACGGTAAAATTGAATCTATTTTTTTAAAAGCTTTTATTTACTTTCACCGATATCGGTAATCAAAACTGGCAAACTAAATTATATCCACCTTTCGATAAGCTATTGAGCTGAAATTTTGCACACGTATGTATATCCCGTGACAATGCAATATTATGATGACAAAGAGTTGATCTGATGATGGAGATGGAAGCTGGTCCTAGGAACGCTTTTTCCAATATAAACACTCTCGAGAGTTTATGTATATAATGCACATTGGTCAATTTAAGAAAATTCCTCATCATACAATAATACAAAGCACGCCACAACAATCACTCACGGCCACACACACGCACACCCACATACACGCACGCACACAAACATACGCAAACGCGCACACACACACATACGCGGACGCACTCACACAGTCCTTCTCAAATACACACACCGTTCTACTTATTCATGTCACTCATTCGCATTTACTGTCAACACACTGTCTGTTGACAGTCCTTCTAGTATATATATTTATGTACTACATACATATATAATACTTTTCCAAGGGGGAAAGAAGCGATCGAAGACGGGGTTAAATGTTAGCCACAAATAAATCTCGCGTGATCGTCTTGATTTCTGAACCAACTTTGTATGCCCGCGCTGTAAAATTCGCCCGAGGTGCATTTTGTTTCCAAGTGGCAAAGTGAAATAAATGAACTAAATAACTCGCTACTTTTTGCTCTTGGTTTCTATTTCCTTCCATTCTTTTACTTTAGATTAATGGCTGTGGATTTTATTAAGAATTTAAAAGTTCTTTCTCGTTTTAAAGCAGTCAAACTGTGCCGAGGAAACTTTAAGAATAAGGACATTTTATTGTTGACTTATTATCCGGTTTGGATTTGATGTATGATATTTGTGATTTGTATGGATTACTAGTGGTTACCCGCTACTTCGTCCGCCTAAAATTAGTTAAAAAAATATTGTGTGATGATATATAGTCTACAGTTTTCCTCGATAAATAGGCTATCTAACTAGTGTGTGTGCGCGCGTGCGTGCACGTGTGTGTGTGTGTGTGTGTGTGTGTGTGTGTGTGTGTGTGAGTGAAAGGATTTCTGGATGTTTGAAAAATTCTTTTTTTTTATCTATCTATGCACCCGAGGAGAAAAATTGGTAACGTTGAATTTTTTTAAATCACTAAAGGCTTATGACTATATACACGATATCTATGAGGAAGAAAATACATTTTTGTACGTCTCTTTACAATGGGTAATCTCCTAAGCTGCTGGACCGATTTCGACGAGATTTCCACAGGCAGATAATTGATGTTACAAAGGATAACGTGGTCCAAACAACTACTTTACTTTCGGGAAAAAATTAGAATTCATTAAAGAATAATGAAGATATATCTTTAGAGAAGTGAATTTTGAAAAGGTCTATATGTCGTAATGTTCCAGTTGGTCCAAAAAGGTAAAAAAGTGTTTATTGAACATGTTTAAACTTTTAAAAATTCAATATTTCAGTACCATTCTATCTGACTTTTTACAACCAGGAACCGATATTACTTAGTTCATAATTTAGAAGAACGTATGTGTCTCCATTGGGGCAACACAGATCGGATGAAAATATTTATCAAAGTCAATATGAACTTTATTTTTACGGCTATAGAGTTGCAAATTGTAGTTTCCACATTACTTGAACACGTTCGAACAGGCGTGCGATTTTGCGGACATGTTCGTCAAAGTGGCAGCAACGGTCGCTCTTTAGATATTTTATCGAAGTAAAGAACCTAAGTAGTGAGAGCTTTCAGTTTATAATTTTTATTCGTAAGAATATAATTGTTAATATTTTTACAGAGTCCATATAAAGAAATATTACCTTTTACACATTACATTTACACTTCACGTATTTGTTTTTAATTCAATTCTTGATTTATGGTCCTTACTTATGCCAACTATGTACAATTTTTTTCGCCATTGTCACGTTACTTGACGACAGAACAGAGGAGGTTTTAAGCAGATTTTAAGCGAATTAGATGCATTTTTTATCTGTGTTCTAATCGAGGTACGAGATACTTATATACGATAACATATTCTGATTAGAATTAAATATACTTTGTACAGTGAAGTAAAAAAAATATAGAGGAGATCGTGGCCTAATCAGTCAGTGTTCGGCATCTGAGTCGATCGGTAGGTTAAGTAGCTCCTGCGACCGGTGATAGATAGATGACCCATTCTACATTCTAATATTGGTCTATATTTGATATCCACGTCCTCCGCGTTTCGTAAGGCACCGTGTGAGATCCGATTAATGTCACTGAGTGATATTAGTCGTGAGATCGTAGAGATCGTGGGGGTTCCTAGAATGACGTCAGACGGCAATCGGTCATCTCAACTCGCTCACAGAGAAATCCTCTGCAATCTAAGCGGACCCTGATACTAGACCGGGATAATGCTATGTGAGTAAAGTATAATTAATAAATTAATCCCGCGCCCTGTTTGTATTGGATGTGAAGGCTATGACGATTGTAGGTTATGGGAGACCGACAATTTTAATATTCCTCGATACATTAAGCGAATAATTGAAATAAATAGTTTGGAACATCCAAAGTGTATGCCTCATATTTCCTATATATTACGACCACTAGCTATGCAGGCTACCTTTGGCGCATAGCGCCATCTCTTAGGAGAAGTTCAATACTTAATCTTACAGTAATATTCCGCTAGCTAAATTTTTGTTTTTCGTTAATTATAATTGAACGATACACACCCATTTCCAATAGTGAAGCTAATAATAAAATGACTATCTACACACAAGTGTGATCGTGCCAGAAACATACGTACAGACATCCGGACGTCTAAAAGAAATACTTTTTAAATCAGTTTTTTCATACACTAAATAAAACAAATATCCTTCCGAAGTATCAAAAGAGTTAATGCGACTGAAAGATTAAAGGAAATTTAGTGTCAATAAAATATATATTTTTTATTTATGTTACATGGATTTATATAAGGTTTGTATATTGCGTAAATAAATATAATATAATAGAATAACAAAATAAAAATAAATAATTAAAAGAATAAATAAATATTTTTTACAAAATTAAATCCATCGTGGTCACGAATAATGTATTAAATGATTACCCAAATATCGTTTCATTTCCCTTGTATTTTTCTCTTGTCAAACATAAATGTACCTGTAAAAAAACGATCTATTAAGAACATATTCGTTTTAATAAAAAAACCTATTTCTATTTTTGCATGCCTGTCTAAGTTTAATCTTACATTAAACATGATTTAGTATTTATATATCTAAGCTGACTAATGTAAGTTATTACTTATTATAGTGCAAAAATGGGATTTCATACATTTCCGCACTGTTCTAGGTTCTAAGTAGAAAATACGTCCTTTTTAATCAATTTTTGCATTATATAACATGTACAATATGTCGGAAAGTTACATTCTCATGAGATTTTATTAATATCAAATTTATAAAATTGTGCTATATTGTATGTATAAGGATATTACAAAGGTTGAGTAGCTCTTGCTGCTACCGGGTGATAGATATCCCTTGAAACCGGCACAATCATTTCTCAAAGGCCGGCTACGCATTCACGACTCTCTGATAGTGCAGTTGTCTATGGGCGTCGGTAGTTAAACATTCGAACATTGACGATTCTCAAGCACTCTCAAACATGCAGATAGTTTAACATGTACGTGTGAACGTGACACAAAAACAACACCGTTTATGTAGATCATACAAAGTCGTATGAATCATATATCATATCAATTTTGCAATCACATCAAAGCACTGCAAGCTGCTACGTGTAATTATTTTCAAATTGCTACATTTTGCTTAGTAAAAGGAATTTATTATAACACAGCTTTTCTCCTATTATAGCCACTTACGAATGTTACTTTCCAATGCAAAAATGATATTTAATTTCAAGGAATCGTGCAATAACTATTGTATTCATTAAATGCAGTATCGATAAAATATAATAAGGAATATATAATACCATTAAAAGTCTTCTTCTTCGTCCTAGCGTTATCCCGGTTAAGTACCAGGGTCCGCTTAGATAGCAGAGGATGTGGCTGTGGGGTGAGTTATGATGGCCGATTGCCATCTGACGTCATCCTCGGAACCCCCCCGATCTCTACAATCTTACGACTAATATCACAAAGTGACATTAATCGGGTCCCACTAGCAGTGCCAGTGCGTTACACTAAACGTTTACAACTAATCTAATCAATTAAGACTAAAAAAATAATCCAACACACAAACAAGTCCCGAACTCAAGAAATAAATACTAGTGTATTGACAAAATTTTCTGAACAACCTATAACAATGGGTCCATTCAAAAGTGTATCTAAATAAATTTACTTAGTAAAAAAGTTATTGAATAATATCGATTTGGATCACAAAAAATTTCCCCATGTTTATTCAACGCAAAAAAATAACTTATTTTAGAGGCAAAAATTCTCTACATATAGTATTTATATCAAGAGTTAAAGAAAAAGTTTGTACATTTTTGTATTTGAAGATTACAAAGTTCTACAAATCTTTGCGCAGCTACAAAAGTCCCCGGCCACACTATACGATCATTCCAATGAAGCTATGTCTGGCTCCGGCATATGTCCGTCAATGTATGGTTATTCAGACAACACTACTCCTTTGAAAACTTGATCACAACTGCATACTAAAGTAATAAGATTATCCACAACAAATTAATATGATAATGGTTTTCTATTGTAACCATTGTTATATTTTTTTTATTAAATTATTTATGCGGGAGCCAGACATAGCTGAAAGTGTTTGCACATTTTTATCTTTGAAGATTACAAAGTTCTACAAATCTTTGCGCAGTTACAACAAGTCCCCGGCCACACTACATGATCATTGAAATGATCATGCAAATGACGTTTTGTCTGGCTTCGGCATGAGCGTATTCAAAGAAAACGTAACAAACTTTGAAAGATTTAGCGCCTGGTTAAAAAAAAACCTAACATTTGAAACTCATTAAGATAATTATGTTAAGTGACATCGATATTGATAGCGAAGTAATGTAGTAGTAGATACATAGTCAAAAAAGGGAGAAAGACCCTCCCGGACTTTACGAGCCTTTGAGAAATTAGTATCTTTAGTGTATACTTGTTCTTGATTTCAATAAAAAAAAATCAGATACAAGGCTGTTTATATTCTGTTCACACATATCTTAGTTCATTTAATAAAATTGACATCGCAATATCTTTTGACATTGCAATACTTTTGACATTGTAATATCCTTTGATATTATAGTACAATTTTAAAAATGTCACGTTGGTAAAATAATCTCATGATGCGAGAGCCAGACATAGCTCAAAGTGTTTGTACATTTTTGTCCTTGACGATTTCAAAGTACTACAAAAGTTTAAGCACTTACATAAAGTCCCCGGCCATACTGATCATTCAAATCAAGGTATGTCTGGCTCCGGTATGAGAATTGTAACTTTTAATTGAAATTTTCGTTTTATAATTATGCAATTTGTCTGTTTGCTTGAACGCGTTAATCTCAGAAACTTCTGATCTGATTTGAAAAATTATTTCAGTGACTGTCCATTCATCGAAGAATTTTATAGGTTATTATATATCATTAGGATAAAGTTTAATTTATTTTTTACCTTATTTTACGCACATGTAGTCACGGGCACAGCCAGTCTTATATAATAATAAGAAAATTATAACACTCTGACAAATACAGAATTTGAATGTATGTTTTGTGACATAAACGAATCTTCATATTGAGTTGAATATAAAATCATTGACTATAAACCGATGAATGAACGAATGAATGATGTAAAAAAAGCAATAGAATGACAAGTCTTCAATTATCCCAAAAAAAACATATAAGCTCAATGCTCAATCAAATGTAGAGTACAGAAGCTTCCAACTTGCCAAAGCAATGTATGTCCAAGTTGAAAAGTCGCTGTGGGCGGTGGTGGGTGGTTCACATTTTTTTTTATATAACAAGGGGCAGACGAACAGCCGACTTTTACCGAAGTGATTACCGACGCCCATGGACAACTGCAACACCAGAGGGAACGCAGATGCGTTGCCGGCCTTTGAGAAGAAGAAATGAGTATGCTCTTTTCTTGAAGGTCCCTAAGTCGTATCCGTTCGGAAATACCGAAGCTGGCAACTATAATACCCTTCCTGAATCTGCTTTTCTTCACACGTACAACCTTGGTGCCTTTAAAAGAAGACTAAATAGGTATCTTCTCGACGCTTCATCTTATGGTGCATCGACATCTTCAACACGATGCGAATACCATCAAGTGCTAGTCTATGTTTCATAAAAAAATATGATAAAAAGTGGGAAAACTATATAACCAAATGGCATAACATATCTATACTAATATATAAAGCTGAAGTGTTTGTTCGTTTGCTCTAATGCGCTAATCTCAGGAACTACTGGTCCGATTTGAAAAATTATTTCCTTGTTTATCAAGGAAAGCTGTAGGCTATATATCATCATGCTAAATGTGTTCACCTAATTTTACGCGGACAAAGTCGCGGACACATGTACAGTCTATATAAAACACATTATAAGTTTACTGTAATATAGAGTTATATCAAATACTAAATACGAGGACTTCTCTAGATTGTTATATAGATTACTATACAGTTGAAAATGAAGTTTATAATTTACTTTTCTAATAGAGAATTATAGATAATTATGACTTATAGTAAAAGTACCATGAATTTAAAGCTTCATAGAAAACTAATTGCAATCATATTAGGA
>JANCMC010007475.1:0-13254 GCA_024363005.1 Charaxes varanes | reverse complement strand
ACAATGTCGGTGACCCTAGTTCGTCTACGGATCTCCTCATTCCGGATTTTATCCCGCAGCGAAACTCCCAACATTGTTTTGTCTTTACGGTGTAGTAAACAATTTTTTAGATACTTTTTGTTAAGAATATAAAAATTATTTTTTTGACAGTTATTTAAATTTCGTCATGCGAAGAATCAATTATTAAAAAAAAAGTAACATTAAAATGAAACAAACATTACCTTGTCTGGTTATCTAATGGCAATCAGGTACCGAGGCCTAGGGACAGAAATACCTAGTGAAAATCACTTACGTGCTACAACCGGTGAAACATTTCTACGAATCGTACATCTATACGAATTTCCCCCCTTTTTCCCTTCTATAGTAGGGGCAGCTCTATATTCAGCACGAGAAATCTCGTTACGCTGTTAAATTGACTTCATATATGTGACGACATATACATAATACTAGTCGCGTTATGTAGGTAATAGAAGCAATAAGTGGTAGCACTTGGAATCGGAATCACTTCACTTAAGGCACTTAAAAGTGGGCAGTTAAAGAGACGTAGTGCGGTGGACGTGTGATATTGAGTTATCAATATGAGCGGGGCACATGCGGTGCATGCCGCATGCGAGCGTACTGGAATCGAACCCCGCTGTCAAACGGCTCGGGCTGGGGACACACTGAGCCACAGTCAACTACAATTGGATTATAAGTTTTCTCGCTATTACATTAGCTCGCGACTTCGGCTTCGCGTTCAACCATTTAAAAGTGTTAAATCGAATTCAAAAAAAGGAGAAGGTTCTTAATTCGACTGTATTTTTTTTGTTTGTTACCTCAGAACTTTCGACTGGAAGAACCGATTTTGACGATTCTTTTCTTATTCGAAACCTGCGTGGTCCCAATTTAATTTGGTCCAGTTTAGATCATTTAAAGTCGTTTTTTTTTCAAATGAAAGAAAGCTTATCATACTTATAATGTTATGTAACATATTTAAGGAATAGGTAACTAAATACTTAAAAAGGAGTTTCAACCATATATTCTAGAAATTGTAAAAAATATGGCAATAAACAAATTATTATTATTTTCTTACATGACAGCTACTTATTGCTTCCAGGTTATGAAAAACTAGTTTAATAATTGTATTTACAGAAGGCATGTTCAGACAGATACTGTGCATGTTCTTATAGGTATTTACAAAATATGCCGTCCCCCATTATTGCTTATGGCATCTGCATGGATCACAATTTCAAGTCCAGATCTGTGATCATCTCTCTCTCAAATCTACAAGCCACTGTTGCTGGTCTAAAAGAGTACAACTTAAATATGCCGTCAGGGTGAAGACGAAGTAAACGAATTCACCAAATGTGACAGGGTTTTATTCGGTGCTCAGCAGTCACATTGTGATGAATCTATTCATCCTCATTTGTAAGGTGGTGTTTCTATTTTCGTGGTTGGTCCGGAATCTGTTTAGGACTGTCCAAACCTTCCTTTCGCAATTAAATCCGGGCATATCGTTTGAGACAATCTAATCTACCGTTGTTTTACGGTCATTTAAAGTAAGTTACCTCACGAATAATCTTTGGAGAGTCCTTTGATGATGCTTTGGTTGGGAACCGCAACGTGCATTGAGATATGACAGAAATGCAATGATTTTCACATTGGTTTATGGCATTATTTTGACGTTTTTGAACTATGTTAAGTTAATTATGAAAGTGCATTTAAATATGATTTTGTGTCCATCGCTCGTAGTACCACCGACGTTAGGTAGGTAGAGCAGTTTCATATCGCGGCGCGTGATTTACCGACTGCGCCGGGAGGAGTGCACTCTCTTACGGCGCAGATGCCACCCGTGTCCAACATTGCTCTATCATTGCGTTAAAAATGCAAATCTATGTATTTTTACAGCTTTTATTCAAAGATTTACTCTGTTAGCTACGTCTCTTGCTAAGGTTAAAATTTTGCAATTCTCAATTTTTTATGTTATTTTTATTTGCAGTCTTTTCCTCCACTTTGTCAGAAATTTTGTTAATATTATATCAAGCAAACAATGAATTCTTATCAATTGGCACTTAACATTACCAAATTTATCTGTAATACAAGTAGTGTGTCCGTGGTCACCTGAAATTGCGAGGCGCCGTCACGTCGCCAGGGGTGCGCTGTAGGGGGGAGATGGTCGTCATTTAGGGGGAGAGGGGGAGATTAATTACTGTTTGATCCCACAACAACTGGGCCCCAGGTACTGCAGTGACATACACGGCACGAGCCTCTGTCAGCCTCTGATTTACTGTTCTGCACCGATTGAAATGCCTAGTCTCTGGGTACCTTGAGAGCTTAGTAATTACAAAGCTTACGTTACAGAGATGTGCTGGTATTATCTGAATGGTATTATCTAAATGATAAAATAATGGGATATTCTGCTATTGGTAGCATAACATATGTATCTAGGATGTCGTGCGTCTATCGACTGTGGATTGTTGCGGTTATCCATACAACCTCGAAGCGACAGTGAAATGTAATTTGGGAATACAACTCCTTGTACAAAAACAATTCCATTGTCTTGGTCGGTGAAGTGGATTCGGAATTGCATACATATTGGGATAAAATACGATTATATAACTTTATTCTAATATTACAGTGAGCTTTATTGTCTTTTAAAAAAAAAACTTTTAACCTGAAAATGGATCTTTTTACGTTAAGTTTAAGAAGGGTAAATTTGGTGAAATATTGATTTGGTGGTTTTCGAATGTAACCCTTCCGGTCCAGGGGCAAAAAGGTTCGTGTATTAATTACCGACGGCTGTAATAGGCTAAGTAATGACCCTTGTACATCTGACAGCCAACTCCGACAGGTGCTGATGCTGTGATATGGTTCCCTGGATATAACACTTCCGAC
Source organism: Charaxes varanes (assembly GCA_024363005.1). Taxonomy (NCBI): domain Eukaryota; kingdom Metazoa; phylum Arthropoda; class Insecta; order Lepidoptera; family Nymphalidae; genus Charaxes; species Charaxes varanes. Next base: position 10,380 of record JANCMC010007475.1, on the reverse strand, counting down.
TTACAGACCTTCTAGATGGTATATGCTTTTAATTATGCAATCCCTAAAAAATATTTTGGACAATACAAACTTTTCTTTAAATGAGGAGGACATAGCTTATGACTGGCCAGCATTTGAGTCTATCATTAGGTTAAGTAGCTCTTACCACGGCCGATGTCGAATTCTAACACTGGTTGTCAAATATTTGACCTCCTTGTTTTAGAAGGAAGGTAAAACAGTGTGGTCCTGATTGATATCACTGAGTGATATTAGTCGTGAGACTCTGGGAATTCAAAGGATGACGTCAGAGGGTAGTCTGTCATCTTAACTCGCACCACGGATTACATCCGTTTAGAAGAAGAAAAGACAAAACTTTTCTTTAAATAATTGGCTTATTAGATTTAAAAAGTAAGTTATTTGAAAACAAAGACCAATCAGTTTCTGCCTACTTCTTTCTTTTGCCATCGCTGAGTTCTTGCTGTATGTTATGCTGTTACGAAATTTAAGAGAGATAAATGTAATAATCTATAATTGGGACAAGGAACAAGAGATAGCACATCCAGCAATCGATGCGAGGTGTCGGCCATTAGCGGGATATGAAAGACCAGGTCAGCGCCGGCCCTAATCGACGCCGCAATCCATCACCCACGTGAATAGGTGAGCCGGTAATGTACGCAGAAAAAAACCGTTACGAATATTTATTTTACGGGTCAAAAATAATTAATTGCCAGCTAGAGCAGAGCTATCACTGTTTAAAATATGCAAAATGTACTCTTTTTCTGAGTCGTGTTCGGTGTTTGCAACTCCTACTTCAGAGATTATATGCGAAAAAAATTGCTCGCAAATCGTACCTTTTCGCATAACAAGAGGCTGCGGATAAAATCTTGAGTACTGATGCGATGTCCAGTAGTGAAATGCTGTTAAAAAGTTAATGCAGAGCTACCTGCCATCTCTTTGTAAAGCCAAAGATAGCTCTGAGTCAAATGGGCAGACTGACCTCTGAGTGATAGTATAACATCTATCAGTAGCATAGGCTTTCAAGATAAATTAGGTAAAGAATTTCTTCCTGCAAACTTCTTGTTTTATAAGCATTTTGATCGTCAGTTTTAACTATACAGCTTTTGAATTATTTTATGACATTTTGTACATTATAAAGTTGGCCTTAGTCAGGCAAATCAAAGTTGAGATGAGTATCTAAAGAACAATTTTTTGTCAAGTAAACTCTACAATTAAATTCAGATATTGACATGCTGACGGTACCCATGTCTCGTCCGCAATATCCTCGCACGCGGTGCTTGTAATGACGCCGCCGTGTCGCCACTGATCCATCAGGGCGAAACACTTTTAATACTACGACTGTACTCATTGCTGCTGATTGCCTGTTTGCCAGAGAAGGTTAGGTAAACCGTGACACATAATTCATCACAGGGGCCGCCACGAGGGTACAATTTTGGTAATTTTTGTAAAAAAAAACACAGTTTATATTACGTGTGTTGGTTGCACTTACTTAATTACTCTAACCTACTTGTGTGGTAATCTTAGAATTACATATTTTCACTGGAAGATAAATTATACTTTTTATTTTGACAAAACTGTGAAGTTGCGAACTTCAGTTAGTCGTAAACAAGTCATTAACACAATCGCAAGCGATACGCCCGGGTAGCATCGCAGAGGCACATGTGCAGAGTCTGATTGCATGCCATAAGGTGACTCGCCCGGTCCTCTCTGTCTCTAACATATAAATAAAAAAAATATTTTATTAGAATTAAGAGATAATAAAATTTAAAATAGAAAAATTAAATTTCTGTAATTTGTGACCCAGGTGTAGGTTTAGGAGCGCGCTCTTTATAGTGATCACTGACACTCACCTTCACTGCCAGTGTTCCCTTCCCTTGCTAGCCAAATCTATTAAGATCCTACTAGTTATGATTATCTATATGACGAATACGTAAAGTGAAAACTTTCGGTACCATTTTAAGAAAATTGCGCGGACGGATGATAACGAAATTTGACAAAATTATAGTTTATATATGACACTGACAAGAGCTTGTAAAGATGTCTATGTGAATAGGAAATTAAAAAAAAAAATTCCTTAAAAAGTTCTGAATTTAAATCCATGGTCATAAATTCTTTATTTTCATGATTATGAAGGAAGTTCACAGAAAAATAAGAACAAGTGTAAGTTAGTATATGTTTAATTCTTTGGTGTGTGTTGTATTTCCACCAGCCTGGTGATGACGTCAAAGAGGCTGTACGGGCAGAGGTCGAGGTACTTGTCGCAATCGCCTCGCAATCCGCTCGCCTCCGCTTCGTAGTATTCATCATCTAAACCCTCCTCTTTCGATGATGATGGACTGTAATAAATGATTCTATTTTAAGACCAGATGTTAACAAAGACAATTTGTCAATTTTTGGGACTGCTTGGACATGGCGTGGCTGTTTTTTACTACTAGAATTGTGATATAAGTATAACAGTAATGAACAGTCAATAAATGTGATCAGGAGACATAATTTGACTAAGGTGTAGAGTCAGTGAAGTTACAAGGTGTAGAGTATGGGCGAGTAGAGTAAGAGGCGTGGTTCTAAAAGAGGGTCGCAATATTGATCTGTCGGAATGGAAAATAAAGTTAAAAAAAACAACATTTAAATTAACATTTTATTGTTTTCAAATTCTCTGTATCATGGGGGTGTGAATATAAATAATTTAAATTCAAGAATCCCTTTAAAAAGTATTAAACTCATACGTACCTTTTTTCACATTTATGAGGTGGTGGTTCAGATTTTGTATAATTTAGATCTAAGAATTATACATGTACATAATAAGTCCCCATAATTATGAAAATGGCCTAAGTCATGTATTTCTTGTTTCGAGATATTTAATGAATCGCATTTGAATCAATTAAAAAATAATTTTACATTTACGACATTACAATTTATGATTTTATTAGTCTTGATTAATGGAAATTTATTATAGATATAAAATTGTATGTGAATTTAATAGGAAAATGTTGTTTTTAAAGCTTGAATTGACTTAGAGCATTTTCATAATTAACTGAATGTCCTATAATTGACTTTAAGTAATAAAAAATTGTGATTTTTACTTGAAACAACAACTTGAACAAAATAATTCATAAACATTTATTAATCATTCTTAAAAAGTACTCCATTTTTATCATAATTTCGAGTGTTTAAGATTTTTAAAATGTTCCTGAAAAACTGGAAAGATGTATGGAAGTAAACACATAAGATCTTTATGTTTTTTTTCTGTTACTGGTCTAGTGGTGTTGTATAATGGAAGTAATTGAATATTTTCATATATTTTTGGTCTTCCTCTTTTAGGTGAAAGATCTAAAACTTGGAATTATATGTATATATTATTATTCATATTTATATAATTTCTTTAAATTGTTGACTTAGACCACTTTCATAATTAACACTAAATGAATTCCGTATAACGTTGTAATTACAACTACTATCTAAAGGTTTATTTTTGACGATATCGTAAAAATTACATTGAATAAATTTAGTTACTTACAGCTGTAGACATGTCGATTAGGTATAGTAGAATGGCGAGAACGCCTACGGAACTCATGTGCAGACCGCATATCCTGGTGTCCGACATTTTTAGGAATCGGAAGGTTTGTACCTATAACTGAAAAAAAAAGTCATTCAAAACCAATCGTAAATATACTCAGCATTAAAGCTAAACTGAGAAAATATCATTGCATTTGGTAGAGACTAGCTATACCCGCGACTTCGCCCGCGTAAATTTAGCTAGACAATATAGATTCAATTTTAACGTTATAATAATATATAGCCTTCTTTGATAAATCAAGCAAAACTGACACGAAATTGTATAAGTATTTCGTTGGAACAGTGATTAAATAAATTTGTCATTGTTTTGACGAAATGTTTATATTAATTAAATAAAATTGTTTTTGTTGTTTGTTGTTTTTTGTTTTTATTGTGATTTTGTTACTAACCTTACACCTAAGTTATGTATTACTAACAACTGGGCCAAAGATGCCTTAATAAAATAATTTATTATTATTATTAAAAATGACGCTATCTAACTCTGAACCTTTACCTATTAGTACTCACTTAGTAGAGATAAGTCATAACGCATTTTTCATTAGTTATTCGTATGTGAAGTTGAGGAGGTCGTAACTTAATTAATGACTGGCATTTGAGCTGATCGCTAGGTTAAGCAATTCTTATCACGGCCGAATGATAGATGGGCGACCAATTCTTACAATCGTTTTCATTTGTCACTGTCAAATGTCACTTAGTGATATTAGTCGTGAGACTGTAGAGATTGTGGGGGTTTCGAGGATAACGTCAGATGGCCTATTGTTACAGCTCATGCTTTTATTATAATTTTTTTTATACCCCCGCCACAGATAAGAGATGAAAAAAATGTAACATAAGCATAATATTAGTAGACGGCAGTAAGTTCGGAAAAAAATATCACAAAAACTTGCTCACTTTGAGGTTAAATAGATGCTTTTGGAGGCGCTTGCGCCTAGGGTTGGCCGTTTGGTTAATTAGTGGTATAAATAATTAATGTTATATTCATATTAGGTGATTAGAAATATACTTTAAAGTATTTTATATCCTTTGACGAATTGTCGATATTTTAAAGAATATATGATATGAAAAAAAAAATGGTGAGTAGGTCTATGTCATACAATTTCTTGTATTTATTTTTAAGGATTCTAAGAATAAGAAATCTTTATTTCTAAACGTAAGTATACAGTTCATTAACACCTTAAACTCTAAACCAGGTAAGCCCCTATCATAGGAACTAATGCATAACCTAAGGTTGACAAATTTCTATATCTAAAGAAGGTTCAAGATTGAAATATTCTACTTTAAGTAATATTTGTTTCTTATTTTTATTACAAATTCTTAATTTAGATTTCTTTATTAACTTGTTTTTATATTAATATGATTTTAAATAAGTAAAGAATTTTTAAGTACTTAAAATAAATAAAGGAGTTTCTAGAGATAGACTTGTGGTACTTCATCAGCATCCTAGATCTTTATCCCAGGAAAGCCTTCATGCATGCAATTGAAAACTAATTAATTTAGATTTTAAGGCTGATGAATTCAGATAAGTTCTAACTAAATTAGATGTTTATTAGTAGTGAATTATCATATTCTACATCATTAGTGACAACCCTAGCCCACGGCAGGCGCGGGACAGCTGTCGCGATGTGGTGAAATTCGTTCGTCACTAGCTGCGGAATACATGATTTTAACATACCGTTTGATTTGATTTGACTGCAGCTTATTTAGAGCGCTCTCTGTATTACATTCTTAGGTTTGATTAACGGTTTAGTTGTTTAGGAGTCCATCGGGGACAAACAACGTGACGCGTAATTTATATATATTAAGATAATTCCAAATGAAGCTCTGGTTTTTTCCTGGTAACCGTTCTTTTTCGTACCAAATGACTGGATTGTAAAGCGATTTTGTGATAGCGTTATATCATTGAACAAAATGATGATATTTTTATACGTATATTATAAGAACAAGTCGATTTTTCTTAAATGGAATATTTTGCTTGAGGAATTTAGTCAATCAATTTATAGTTGCTTACCGTATAAAAAATTAATTATAATTTCCTTCCTTTCCAATCTCACCAATTTCATTTAATGCAAATGCAATCGATTGTACATTAATCGATTAGTAAATACTACGCTCATTGCTATTGATTATTGTTTTGGATGTTCAAAGGCGTTTGATAACTCTTATAAAATACCTATAAAAAAAAAAAAATTAAGACTTTCAAAAGACATGGCAGACTTCCAAATGGATTAGACGTTCTTGTTAGAAGTCCTCGTTCATGTACATTTTAAGAAACGATATGATGTAAGAATTTTTTGAAATTAATTCCATTATCAATTTCCAAATTCCAAAGTAACTAAAGGATTTTTTTTAGAATTACGGGGGTCGTGGGTTCGGTTACCACCTCGAGTCTGGGTATATTATCCATATGTATGTAATAAATTATTTCTAAAAAAAATAATATTTGTGTATAACAGGCGGCTGTTACCTATAACACAGGCGTTAAGTTGTCTACCTTAGGAACAGACGTCCGTGTCCTTTGTGCGCATATCCTCATTCACACAGAGTTCTTCTGATGCCAGTCTCTTGACCTACGAACTCCCTTAGTCACACAACTCTCGACGCATAACATATCCATACTAGGCTAAACAATCTGAAGTCTTTAAATACAAGGTATTTGTCCCTTCGATCTTAGAAAAGCAGACATCGAACTCTATAATTACTACGTATCCATAATACCTTTTCAAAGTAATTAATTTTCGTGATTTTATAATTTAACATCATAATGCAAATTTTTAGTGAGCCTAAGATTAATAAATGCATTTAGAGATAATATAAAATGGATAAGTCATAAAAGGCATAACACTGCCTCTAAATAAATCGTAACTTTTATGAGTTATTAAATTAAACGAAGGTTAGTCGTGATATAATGTCAAATCCTGTATTACTGACTCTTAATTACAAGTAAGCTTTAATGCCATAATATGATTATTGTAATGCCGGAGCCAGATATATAGATTCATTTGAATGATCATTTCAATGATCATGTAGCGTGGCCTGGGACTTTGTGTAACCGTACAAAGTTTGGTAGTACTTTGTGGACTTCAAGGTCAAAAATGTATAAAGTCTTTAAGCTGTGTCTGGCTGCGGTATAAGTATAGATTTAACTATTCTCAAAATAGAAGGTTCTTTTGTGAAATAAATATTTTTGTAGCTGATATGCGATGAATGAATATTCCCTTTATTTCTCAAATATCCATTTAAATCCATTGAAATGTTGTATTGAGATGATCTTATTTGCAACAGAATATTTACAAATTTTTACAATTTTTTTTGTGAGAGCAGTTAAATCATAAAAAGCATTTGAACTCCTTTTTCTAAGATGTGTCCTTCGGCAAAAAATATTGAACTTTCAATTTATCTTAAATAAGAAGCAATATTTGCATTTAATTTCGACTTAAAAGATAGAGCCAAACATAGTGATGTCATCGTACGATCTATCGATAGATAGATAGAATAAACTTTTATTGTACACAAGAACACATAGAAAACAATAATTAATAACATAAGAACAAAAAACATTGTAGTACAATTAGGCGGTCTTATCGCTACATAGCGATATCGATATATGCGGAATATTTCGGGTTATTGATCCGATTAATCAAGTAGTCATAAACAACGCTTAGGCGATATATATAGCGGTAAGTAAGCGATAAAGTGAGTAATTACAAATTTAATCGTCGTATGCTAACCACCAGAAGCGAATCGCTACATAGCAATAATAACATTGCTAGTTCTAACCTAAAATAAAAGAAATTCGATTAAAAAAAATAAGTTTATGTAATTAGATTATGCGATAAATAGATTAGCCAAAATACAAAGCAAAGTACAACTTTTCTTTTTAAGCGAAATTAATTACATGCTGTATATATAGCCCCATGGTCAAATATCTGACACTATTGTACAGTATCTGTAACTTATACAGTTTTAAATATTATATGTGACTTGAGCCGATGATTTTATTCATAAAACATAAAACAAAAGCTTTTAAGTTTGAATAAATTTATAAAATGTTTAATTTGAACATACTTCAACGCAGTACCTAATTAGTACTGTAGCGCCTGCTGCTACATAACTAGATGGCAATGATGTCAAGTGGAAAAGGTTACACCAAGGCAAAAATAGATGGCGCTGTACGGATGACGACCGCAGTTACTCACGCAAGCGAAGTTTCTACTTACACTCACTATATATTCAACTATACATGGAACGTTAGTCAAAAGGTATAGTAGTAGCATTATCTATTAGAAGTATTCTAATGTATCGAACAAATCTGTATTTTTTAATATTTTTAAATAATCACTTTTTCTTTCTTTTTTTTTTCTTCCTTTCGTGAAATAAGCAAAATAAAAGAACAAATAGATTTCAAAATTGTCCAGTCACTTTCGATGTTTAGCGAGACTAACGAACAACGATTGATTTTTATAAATACAAAGTATTTGATATAGAAATGGATTGTAATACAGTATGCGGACGGTTATTTATTTCGACCAAAATGTACTAAATTTAATAAATAGGAAGTCTATTGCAGATTAATTAGAGGCAATTTCGGCGTCATAGCCGTTCGAGGCTACCCGTGCGTAAAACGCAACGAGATGGAAGAAACCAAACGTAGTTCGTTGTTCGAAATTTAGTGAGCCCAATGTTGAATGATCGTAATTGAGAATATTGAAAAGAAATATCTACATATTTTTTCCTACTTGGACTCTATAGCCCGACGGTGGAAATTCGATTATAAATTTGCGTACCCTATACTTATTTAAAGCTAAGTACCAATTTTTATTCTTATACCGGGGCCAGACATAGCTCAAAGTGTTTGTACATTTCTGTCCTTGAAGACTACAAAGTACAAAAAAAGAATCTATGTCTGGCTCCGGCTTTAGTCCAACATTTGACAATTTAATCAAATAATGTCATAATTTGCCAAATACATTGTTATTTTGTCAAGACATGACTAAGCTTTGACATCGTCCTATAATAAATGTATACAAGTGTGTATAAATTGTTTGGCATTGGTGTGCGGGAAGTTTTATTTTAATAGTTTAATATATTTAACTAAATCGATATAATCATGTAATTTATTAATCTCTAAGAAGTGTGACTCGCTAAATGGCTAATAAGAGTCGAAGCTAGATTTGAGCAAGAGACCCTTTGTCGCGTCTGCTAGTAATATATAATAATCATGGTTTTAATTATATACTTTAATAGTTTTAATAAAATGAATGTAATGTGTAATAAAATAATTATTTTGACCTTTATGCTTAAACATATCAACAAAATCTTGTGTCTTGTTAAACTGTACAGTTTTTTCGCAACGATTTATCGATACGTGTGTAGCTGGCGTAACGTATAAGGAAATAGATAAATTCGCAGAGGTAATAAGACGCCTACATTAATTAATACCTTCCATTAGCATCACTCGCTGCGCTCTGTCGCTCTAAACGCAATTAGTTGTCGCCGAGTCTGAGACACCGCGACACCGCTCTACCTAAACACAAGCGCGTTTTAATAACGTTACCCACTCAGATTTCATTTGAATTTAATTTCTTAGTTTTAAGGGGACGAGATTTACCTTTATTTATAATGCATCTTTACATATAAATAAAATTAACTGTATATTTACATATACAAGCAAAAAAAGAGCAACTTTCAACATTCATGGGTGTCTATTTCGTCCAGATAATCTCCCAAATGAGCAGACGGTAATTTGACTAGTAGGTAGCTGAGTTTACAAGGAATAACATAGGCTACTTTTTTCTCAGCTAAATGATTAGCGTTCCGGACAAAAAATAAAAATTCTAAATTTAGCATAATCACTGAATTTAGACGGGTCTAATCGCGGGTTAAAGCTAGTAATATGTTTAAAATTTTACAATGCGATATGTATATGCAAACATGTTATGGCAGCCTCTACTGTAAATATTATCCTAGTTTTATTTACAGTAGTTATGCTTCATCTGGACGAAGCACAACTACTGTAAGAAAAAAGAACTCAAATTTTTTTGTTTTAATTTGGGTATATTTTAAATTCTTACAGTTAAATAAGTCTGCTATATTAAGGAAAACCATAGACTACATAAAATACTTGCAAAATCAAAACGCAAGGCTGAAGCAGGAGAATATGGCCCTCAAGATGGCATGCCATAAGTCTGGAGTGAAGGACCCAGTGTTTGAAGGAGCGTACACACCGCCGCATAGTGACATTTCGTCACCTTATCATTCTCCACACAGCCTTGATAGTGATGCCCCATCATCACCGGAAACTAAGGTAAAGTGTTGATTTTTCATAGTAGTTTTGAACTGACTTCTAAAAAAGATGAGGTCCTCAATTCGACTATACTTTTTTTTTAAATATACATTTGTTACCTCAGTACTTTCGACTGGGTGAACTGATTTTGATGATGCTTTTCTTATTTGAAAGCTGGCTTTTCCCGCATGTTCCCATTTCCAATTTGGCACATCTTCGACAATTTAAAGTCGGTTTTTATTGTTAAGATTTTAAATTATTTATTGTCTAGATAGATAAAAAATTATTCAAGAAAAGTTGTTATAGTAAAAAAAAGCTTAATACATTAATACTTAAAAGCTTTATACATTATTTCAAGCTTATTAGGAGGGGAAATGGAAATCAAATGATAAACCTAAAAAGTATTCCAAAAGTTATTTTCCTAAAAAAATAACATTCTCATTAATTATCACCATTTTTTATCTAAATCTTTACATATAACTTATGCTTACTGCCAATAACAGTACAGACAAAATGATTCCAAC
>JANCMC010007468.1:0-13264 GCA_024363005.1 Charaxes varanes | reverse complement strand
TTCGGCTACAAGCATGGCGCTACCTCTAATTAGAAAGACAGGAGTAAGGGAAAGGGATGGAGTAAAAGGATATAAAGCTAGATGGGGAGGAGAGAAAGGATGCGGTTACTACTGTCACCGACGGTATAGGGGGAGAGACAATAGCAGCTAGGTTGCTTCGGGGTCACGTACCCGCAGTGGATCTGACCAGTTATCGGACAGATATAGGAAGATCCACCCCCTGGAAAATACGTCCAAGTCTCGCCACCTCTTCCTCGGCTTGCTTGGTCGTCGGCGGTCATTGATTAGCCCACTTTTGTGGGTCCATTCTTGTCACATGCCCAAACCATTCCCACATTTTTCCCACATCCATTACTCAAATAATAATATGGTTCATGTTATTCCAATCGGGGCAAGTATTTCGGCATTTTACCGTGTGTATAAATAAGGCTTAACCTTTTGAACTCTCACGCTTAAATGTGTTACATTGAATCGACTCAAATATTCATAAATTCAGTATTTACGTATCTCTTAACCAAAAGGTTATAGAATATTGAATTGCGTGGAAATAAAGAAAATACTCGCAGTTGATTTTCCGAAAAGCGTTTAACAGTAAAGGGTTTGTTATCTTATTATTTTGCCATGTCAAACCTATTTAAATGTATTGAAGTTACAAAGACTCCCTTGTTAATATAAGGGTATCCTTGTAATTTGCATACGATAAATTCAACAATAGAGAAAAAATGTAGGTAGAACTTTTGAATTACAATGCAAAATATATCAAAGTAGATTTTCGAAGTGCGAAATATCTTATACAGATTTCTGGATACAAAAAAATATATATATTTCATAAGTTTAAATCGGTCCAGCAGTTTCATAACCCTACTAGTGGTTGGTATATAAAAATAATAAGAGTATGAAATTAGGCATACTTACAACTTAGACTTAGATGCATACAGGTTATATATAATATAACGTGTATGTATGCCTCTCTCTTTAAAAAAATGATTTAGTATATATGTATTTAAAGAATAATAAGAATGTTGAATGAGATATGTCTATATTCTGTTAAGCTTTTTAAAAGTGCTAGATGTGGCCACGAGAGCCCAGTGGGTTTGCATCCAAAACCTCACAGATTCAGTCCATCCTTCCATCCTTGAGTTATCGAGGCTTTCATTTTATACTTCCTTATTTAAAGTGATATTTTTATTATCAAAATTTAGACGAAATTTTTGGACGTAATTACCTTTTATAAATTAGCTGCATGCACGAAAAAACACGAGTAAGTGTCACGTTCCGCCTGTCCCAGGCTTACAAGCGAGAACACGAAACAAGCGATACAGAGGCACAATCGGCTAAGCGTTCGGTGTTATTACGTCAAAATATCGTCCTTAAACCAACTTTACAGATAACCAATTTTTTAATTTTGCTCATTTTCTTTCCGTTTTGAACTTCTATGGTTTCAATGTAAGAATTCAAATAGAAGATTCGTATTAATCATTGTCTTATTTTTATGCGTCTCACGATTTTAATATTCTTTGTTTAAACATTCGAAAATTGTGAATGGGCATACACTTTGAATACTAAGTTTAAGACATTTTTTTTTAACGGAGTTATCTCCGATTTCCCGCGATTTTCATAGACGACTGTTGCCCACGACTTCAACTACGTGGTTTAGACTCTAATTTATTTTTACATTACACCTTAAGGGCGCGAAGAATTATAATATGTTAGTCTCTATTATGAAATGAAAGAAAACGAATGAGTGAATGAATGTCTAATGTTTGTGAGTATCCCAAGGCTAGGCAAGGCAATTATGTAAATGTCTTTCTTTTTTCTTTATCTCTTCCTTTCTCACTTTCTTTACTTTAAGTATTATCTTTATACTTGGGGGACCGAATTTAATGAAATTTTCTGTGTTATATTAATAGCTTGGACCCGATGGGTAACGCTGAATTCGGAACAAGAATTACCTATTGGATTTTAATAACGGGTCTCGTGACACTTATATAAAAATATTATTCTTAATATTCTTATATAAGTTTAAGTGTCACGATATGATATATAGGGATATTCTTATCCTAATAATCTTAAAAACTATAACAGCAGAGTATCGCTATTATAAAACAAAAATGCGTAGACATAATCTAGATATAAATATTTCTGCTGTACGTGTGTATGTCACTGAACTCCTCGTAAACGGCTGGATGGATTTGAATTATTTTTTTGTATGCGTTTGGGTGGCGCCCTGGATGGTTTAGATTCACAAATCAGCCCGGCAGATGGCGCTGCAATCGGTATCTAGGTTATCTTTTTATCGATTTCTACGTTCGGACAGGACAACATCTGCCGGGTTCGCTAATATATAAATTTTCCAAAATGTATTCGCGATCAAAAATAACCGAATTTTTCTGTTTTAAAATAGGCATGGGAAAAAACCTCGTTTCGGTGTCTCATTTATATTCCGACATTTGACGCTCATCTTGTATTCCGGTCGGGTAGGGTAACAAAAACCGTTTAAAATACGGTCGATGCTAATTCATATTGAAATATTAACCGACCAATAATAGAGAAAATTTTACGTTCTATACCGGACACAATGTTGAGGCATATATTATTTAAACTAAGCGTGATTAACTAACTGACGAACTGCAAACGGTGAAAGCAACAAGTATACGCACCTGAGTTTTTTGTTGGCTCTTCTCAAATCAGGGCGCGAGGATCCCTGGTACTTTTAGCGTGTTGAACATATTATCACCAGAATATTACAAACTAGCGGCCGACCCCCGGATTCGCACGGCTATTTACATAAGCGAAGAGTTTATAGGTAAAGATCCCTACCTTTTTTGAAAATATTTTAACGCCTATGTTCATCAGGGATAATGTAGGATTCTAAAGGTGAAGAAATTTTTGGTCCGGTAGTTTCGGAGCCTATTCAGTGCAAGCAAACAATCAAATTGTCCTCTTTATAATAATTGTATAGACTATTAAAAAAATAAAAAATAAAAAAAGAAGTATCTTGTTGATGTCAATCGCAAAAGAAACACGCAACTTTTGTAAGCAGAATATATTTTGACATTGTTGAACAAAAAAGATCGCCGGCTCGGAAAGTTGAACCACTGAGAAGAGTTAAAGAAATTCCCAGTTATTTTTTTTTATTTTATTAGGTTGTAAACACTAGTTTTAAATTTAAATCTGTGAATAATTCTAGTTCGCAATACGCCACATATAAATTCGCGAAAAGCATATTAAAACTACCACTGGTTGGAAAAATTGAACCGTAGCAAAGAGCCGGCAAGGAGTTTCAACAGACAATTTTATGAGGACATCACATGTTTATGTAAGTGTAACTCATTACGTATTAGTATCATGTTACCGTTATACAATTCACGTAACTGCTGTTCTGGGTCAGCTGAGGACAATCAGTACCGGTTACATAATTATTTTGAAAGACAGACAGACATATGTGCGTACTGAAAATACGAAATAGGGCTTTTACGGGTCGGAAATTCTTTCAGTCGTACAAGGAACCCTCACAGTTGCTCTCTGTCAGTCCGTCCCTCCCAAGATTTTCAATCTATTAGAAGTGAAGCCTTGAAATAATTTGATAACTAACTTTTTAGTTATTTAACAAATACCTTTATCTAGTATCAGATACGGAACCCTCCTATGTAAATATGTCTTGAAGCGCTCTTGGCCATTTTATTAAATGACAAATCCTTGTGAACTTTATACGTATTATGCAGAAATGTATGATTTGTATCACTTGCTTATTTACGCGACTATGTTAGCAGTGTTATATATGTCAATATTATATATGTCATATACTTTTTTCCGCCACATTATTATAAAGCAGAACAAAATAATTTATTTTGTGCAAATCTATAAAAATATCACGAAACATTAGAACATTTTATATTGATGCTAAAATCCTATCAATTTTTTACTGTTTTTCAAATTTCCGCGGGAAACTTGAAGACTAAGTATCTTAACGATAAAAGTTTTACATGATTCGCTACAGCTTTGTACTTTACATTTATTATAGAAATGTCTCATACAAATTAGATGTAAGGGGAAACCCACAATTTCTGACTCTTCTCGTTTGCCCAAACTTTCCGAGTCAGTGGTTAATTTCAAATATTTGTTGATTCTGATAAGTAATAGTCACATTGCATAAAGTATGTTTCGAGTTGTTTCAGTTAAAATAGCGTCGAAAATGCTTATTAGTCGTTTCGAAGATGACACAAAACAAATAAAAAGACGGATAAACATATAATACGATTTTTGTTATGTTACTTAAGTTTTTTTATCGTATCTTTGTAAATGCTGCTATTTTAAAATCACCGACGAATTTCTTCTTTATTTATATGTATATGGATTTTTCTAACAAATTAAAAAAATATGTTAGGAATAGTTTCTTTTATAAGAAGTTATAAATTAAGCCCAATTGTTTAATATTTCATTAATATTAATATGAAACACTCACCCAGATAAATTAGCAATAATCCCCAAAATCTAGTTTGCGTTCAATGCACTGTACGTTTGCAGGCCGAATGACCGACGAACAGTCAAACCTTATATAATAACTATATAAGAATTGCATAAACTTCTTGAATCATATTGTATACAGACAAATATACAAAGAAATTTCTACCTTATCACGTATTAAATAAGTGTCAAATACCTCTCAGTAGTAAAACAGATGCTAAGATGACTATACTACGACCATTTTGGATTATTGCAACTATAACCTTAAAGTTTTGCAATAAAGTCCATTTTCATTAAACATTTAACGACTCTAAAACAGGATCCGTTTGTATTTTTTTATGTATACAAATTTCAAACTATATTACAATACTATAGAGTTCAATTCCGCTTGTTCTTACACTTTACTGTAGTATTGGAGAAAGCATTTGAAAATTATACTTATTTTTTAAAGTTTAAGTTCATTTTCAAATGCAGATATTTCGTAAAGCGATCGCGATAATGGAAGTTGGCGCAACTGTGGGATATCCCATCTTTTGTTTCGATCAAAAAAATGTGGAGACGGACTATTGAGCTATAGTTTCATGTTTTATTGATACCTTTTTTACAGGTAACCTATCAATTAGTTTAGAGGAAATAATTAAAAATTCTCTTTCACATATTGAGATGAGGATGCCTTTCGGATAAACTGTTAATGTTATCTAAGACAGTTTTCTAAAATTTTAAAACAATTATGTAAGATTTTGGCTAAGAGGGTTAGTCTGAATCTTAAATACGCGTCACAAAATAATTTTCACTAGGTGACCCTAAACAAATTTTAATCTTCTTCTTCTATATATATATATATATATATAAATCAATCATTGTTCTTTAGTCTCGCCAAAACTCGAAAACGGTTTTACCCATTTGATTTCTATTAGTTTTCCTTAATTTCAAAAAAGTTTTAAAAGAAAAGAAAGAAAGAAAAAGTCGATAGAAGATTTAAACATACTTAAAAATGCCAATTTTCTCCATTATACTGATTACTTCTAAAAGATGACTTTTGTACTAGATCCTTCCCCTATCATTCCAAGTTGGTGCATTGTCACCCAATATTTTAGTGATCTCATCATATATCTTTTGCTGTGCATCTGGATGCCAACCTCCTTCTTCTTTGAAGTCGGTTGAAAAATACCATATCTGCAATAGTAGATTCATTTCTTTTATATATAACAAACAAGCACCTGACTACCGACGCCCATGGACTGCAACACCAGAGGGCTCGCAGATGCGTTGCCGGCCTTTGAGAAATGACTACACATAATTTCAAATAAACGTTTTATCTCGATTTTGAATCACAATAACGTTTTATAGTCTATATCAAAATCGGTTAAGCAATCGACTTTAGATTAAAAATAATATGTATAGAAAGTCTCACAGTAGCTTTGGAACCTAAAATAACACAATCCTTTGTGTGAGATATTGGACTCGGAGATTGCGTGAGAGAACCTTTTGTGACAATTTTTTTCAACTTTTTTTTACTTTTTTGAGTTATTTTGGGGTTCCGTATGAAGTAGAGAAGAGGCTACTTATGGAAGGTTATTTTTGTCTTCTATTTTCTGTATATTACATCTATACATATATCTGTCAACTTGTTTATAACTTCAAGAAGGACATCAGGATTTTTTTTCACTACCATGTTTTTCTCTTTCCTAGCGTTATTCCGGTTAAGTACCAGGGTCCGCTTAGATTGCACAGGATATGGCTGTGGGGCTAGTTAAGATGACCGATTGCCATCTGACATCATCCTCGGAACCCCCACGATCTCTACAACCTTACGACTAACATCACAAAGTGACAATATTCGGGTCCCACTGTTTTACGTGCCTTCCGAAACACGGAAGAGGTCGGATATCAAATATAAACCAGTGCTAGAATGGGAGGGAAAGGGAAAGGGAAAGGGAAAGGGAAAGGGAAAGGGAAAGGGAAAGGGAAAGGGAAAGGGAAAGGGAAAGGACTTATAAAAGAAAAATGAACTTCTTTAAATACGATAAAAATTGCTTACCGTTATTGTATGCTTAGGTCTTTTAAACTAAATAACGGACTTGAATGCGGCTATTACCAATAAACAGAGTGATTCACGAGGAATGTTTATATGAAATGCTCACGTGCGGAGAGGGTCGCTAGTAAAATATAAAAGTAAAATATGAAATTTTAGTTCTAAACAACAAAAATACATAATCCTTGGTAGGGGTTAAGAAATGGGAAAAATATAAATTAAGAACATATCGAAACTGGGGTTTTTACCTAGTAAGTATAAAATCTTGTTACTTTAACATATTTACGTTATATATAGTTAGTAGTTATATAGTTAGTATTACATAAATTTAAAAATTAAAAGTTTTTCATTATATTATAAAATTAAAATTTCTATTGCATAACTCCTTCTTACTATTTTATTGTACGCCAGAAATGGTTAAATGTAAGTACCAGAATTTTACGACAGATGAATAAATGATTAAATAAAATAAACTTCCCTATTCTCTCTCAAGACTCTATACTTCAATGGGAAACCCGTACAAATCAAATCAGCCGTATCAAAGATTACTCCAGATAAATATACTAATAGATTTTTTTGCAGAAAGTATTAAGACAGACAGACTGCTTTATTAAACATTAGATGATTATTATAGAAACTAAATATTAGTGCCATAAAAATTCTATCAGGTCAGCATTGTATTTTTTAACGAACTCTGTACGATTTGAGAACGTCATAAAAATCCTACCAGGCCAGCATTGTAGCAATAAGGAACTTCGTTCCAATAATTATTAGTACAACAAATACTTGCATTCGCAGAATGCATCTTTGATCAAAACAGTGGTAGCAAGGGGGCGTAAAAATTAGACTTACAACCTTATAAGATAATTAACGTGCCCCCAAAAAACCCGGCCTATAGGACTCGTGTTCATTCCTTAATTCCAGTTCCAGGCGAATCGAACGCTTGAGAGTAGCTGGCGTGTTAAATGACACAACATGACGGACGTTCCGGGAACGATCTAGACTGGTGGCTTTGGTGCATAAGACAGTTTGTCTAATTATAGACACTACGCGTTCCGCACATGCTCGTTTGAGCCTGGGGTTATTGCTTCAACCGATTTCCCGGTTAAAACATTTTCCCGCTACGATACACGATGGTTTATTGAGGAATTCCGGGGTTATTGGCAATTTTCTACACGGCACACAGAGTATCAGACGAGGAATGGGATCGCTGCTTACGGAAATTTTTAGTTTAACGTGAAAATATTTCGACATACGTTCTTCGGTTTTCTTTTACATTGCTGCTGTAGGGCCACATCGTTAAGAAATTAGATGTTAGCGGGCCACACTTGTAAAATAATTATTTGGAAATCGGTATTTAGTTACCTATTTATGTAGTACATATTTAAAGCAATATTAAAAATACTAAATTTTAATACATCGCAACAAAACTTTGCGGTCGTATTATAAATTAATAAATTTATACAGGAATATATGACTCACGGACGTCTGGTCCTAAGATAGACAACATAATGCTTGTGTTATAGGTAACAGACCCCTGTTATACACATATATTTATTTTTATAGAAATATATACTTATAGACAGGACGCCATTGGCGTAACCTACTAACACTGGATTACACTTTGTATTCCATTTTTCTCTAGTTTGTAAATTATGAAGATACTCCGTTTTAAAGCGGGGTCCTCGTGAACTAAGACCTCCCGACGCCGCCGGCGAAGACGAAATAATGAAGACAGTGTTCCAAGACGTAAGACTTTCTTTTAGGAATTTTACTTTTCTTTTTGAGTCGTTTTTCACATTTTTTGGGGTGTAAGCCAAAATCAAACCCCTTTTGTAACTGTTTTTAATTGTTTATTAAGTAACTAGAGAAATTTAGATCCTGTGAGATTTGTTTTTTTTTTAATAATTTAGTAATATACATTCATTGAATGGCCCTGGATTTCGAGGCATAAGTCTAACGGCACCCCACTATACACATTTATATTCTTACGCGAATGATTGCAGCCCACTTTCCTTTACCAATTCATTTAATATATTTTTATAGCGTACACGTTATTCGGTGCGGTGCGGGTTCGAAATTGAATATTAGAGCAGGTTGCCGCAAATTCGGCTCAACGAATAATTATATCACGGTAAGTGGGGGTACGTGATGGTTGCGACGTGCCAAGACACCGTGCTGCCTTTAATTAAGTCAGCTACTTGTACGAGTAACCTATTAGTCACTCAACGTAGTATCTTCGTAGTATCACTTGCCTTAATCGGTAAAATTGAGTCACGCTTGTCTGCAATCCCGGAATGGGGCTGACTGATTAATACTTGATTTACGCCCCAAGAAGATAAAATCTGCGTCTTCACTCTGTTTCAGTAGCTTCCAGGGCATACAGGAGTATGAACGCGCTAATCTCAGGAACTACTGGAGCCTTCAGGAGAAGGCATTTTTGGAGTTTACTTCTTAAGAAGCTTTGAAAATATTATTAACGACGTATCAATGATACTACGGCAGCTTGTTTTTTAATAGCATAAGCCCTCATATAAACCTAAACTTGGGAATCCATATGTTCTATTTGAACGCTTTTTTAACGCACGTCAAAAAAACTGTCATATGAACGACAAACAGTTTGATTTTTATAGCATAAGCCCTCATTCGCAAGGGAGATAAAAAAGCGGTGCGTTAAATCGGCGTTGGCGCATTTTAGCGTCTTTGATACGGAAACATTGCGTATTTTTACATACATGTGTAGCGTTGAAATTAAAACATTGCCCGAAAAAAAACGCAGCGTTTTAAAAGCGCTGTCGTGTGAACACTGACTTGAGAGTTCATGTAATAAACGGTTTGTTCAAACAAATCGTTAAAAAGTTCTCGCCATTTATTTAGTGTATTCAGATCCTCAGAATTTGTCATTTATATGTAAAATATAAAAAGCTTGGGCATTACCAGTTAGCTGTTTTTCTACCATGGCATAGCTTAAATATGGGTGTTTTTTGAGGTTCGTACCTCCAAAGTTTAAACAGGAAACCTTATAGGATCACTTCGTTGTCTGTCTGTCTGTCAAGAACCTTTTTCTCAGGAACGCGTAGACCTATATAGTTGATATTACTAACAAATACTGCGGTCTGTGGTCTCTTGAAACTGAAAAAACCAACCCTCTAAGTGTAGGCAATCAAAAGATATGGTCGTTTAAATTGCATTTCTCTTACATTTGCTTAGGGAACCAAAATCCGTGCGGTACTTCTCGTTGACTTAGAATCATGAAATTTGGCAAGAAGCTACTACAGCTTGTAGCAAAAAATTCGAAAACTATAAATTTTTGAAAAAAGAAATAAATAACAATAATAATAATTAAATGCATAGGACTATATGACATACGGACGTCTGTTCCTAAGGTGGACAACTTAATGCCTATGTTATATATAGGTAATAGACTCCTTTTACACACAAATATTTTTTTAGAAATACATAAATACGTACATATATAGATAATACACCCAGGTTAGAGGTTGGAATCGAACCCACGGAGCGGAAAGCAGGGTCACTGCCAATTACGCCAACAGGCCTGTCTAAATCCCCATAAAGTCCGTTGATTTCCATCTGAAAGCGACACTTAAAGAAGTGTGTATTGGTCAAATCAAAAAAGTATGTTAATCCAAAAAAGGTAGTTGCTAATAAATCACACAGACAACACAATTTTATTTATATTGCAATAGATTGGTTAATGCGTTTTTGGGTGCGGTAGGTCAGTGCCGAAACGAGTCTTAATGCCAACTCGTTTCAAATATAAAATCAATTTCTATTGTTACGCGAATCAAATGTATGATGAACAAGATATATATAAACATTTTTTTTTGTTTACCTGTTTTTATATAAACAATATTTATATAATCTTAGGGGCCACCCCCTGCGATCTTCCTTTATCTGTCCAAGTAACTAACTAACTGTCTAAACTAACTGGTCAGATCCCCTACGGATACGCGACCCCGAAGCACCCTAGCTGCTATTGCCACTCCCCTATACTGTCAGTAACAGAAGTATACGCATCCTTTCTCTACTCCCCATCTACCTTTATATCCTCTTTCCCTTACTCCTGTCTTTCCAATTAGAGGTAGCGCCATGCTTGCAGCCGAATTGGGCCGGCGCGTCCGGGTACCAGTACCTCTTTCTTACATAAGATCGGCGTGAAGTGGGAGTCTAGAATCATGTACTGAACCCATGGGATGCGTATCCGGTACGATGTCTTTTACACCCTGTATAATTTTCTAAAACTTCAGCAAAGCATTTGCCTTGATATTATGACTGGCATGGAATTAAATGATGGCATGCAATGCAAGCAAGTCCTGTCGTATACCAAGCATGGTTGAATTGACACTATTACATTTTAAAAAAGAAAACACTAGTTTGTACAACAAACAACATAATACATTCGTTTATTAAAACAACAAAAACTGTATGGATATGTATAGTTTTTCTAAAACTAGTACAAAACATCTGTATGCAAATAATTAGGTGTATGGAAATAAATAATGGCATGCAATACAAGCGGCTGGCGTCGTATGCCAGGCTGGGTTTGAATTTATGCCATTATGTTAATGCATACAATGGTTCAACTTTTATATGGCGCCCGCTGCGATTTCCGCGCTACGCGGCTCGGAAAGAATACCTAAATAGAAAATTATGCAACGGATTCTTGTTGTTCAACCAAATTGATATGTAGAGAGTTAATTGAAATAGAGAAACTTTTATACGCGTGTCGTTTTTCATATTTACGGACTGGTAAAGGGGTGAAAGGTCGTATTATGTTTTTAAAATTGAGAGTTCGTTTAGACCATATCCAACATGAACATTGAACACTATAGACATTTTCAAGCAGTGCGAAAACTTTCAGGCAAATTACATCATCTAATGTCTTCGTCTTAGTGTTATCCTGGTCTAGTACCAGTGTCCACTCAAATTGCAGAGTATGTGGCTGACGACGAAGGCGACGAATCCTCAAGTGTGACATCGCCCTTGCTTCAGGGTAGGAAGGACCTTAGCTACATGACAGGGTGAGAAAGAGGTACTGGTACCCGGACGCGCCGGCCCAATTCGGCTACAAGCATGGCGCTACCTCTAATTAAATAAGATAAGTTGTAATAAAATAAGTCTGCGTTTTTTTTTTTCATTAAAAAGTTAAAAACTTATCAAACACACTTGTAGGTTAAAAAGGAATTCGCGAGTGATTTCTAAACGGCATTCATAACAACGATTACGTGAGTCTACGTTACATAATGCTTCTGCATTAACGACTTCCACGAGTCGGCTCCAATTTCCATAAACCGACTGACTAGATGGAAACGAATTCGTATTTGGCAGACAAAATTTATAATGTCGCATACTATCAAATACTTATTCATCATTTGAGATACATATATGGTCGTCATATGTAAGTTTCATGTCGATACGGCGATTATAAGTGGGCCATAATCGATTTCCTAGGTTTTCTAACGAACTTACGTAATGAACGCTTACATAATTGTGCGAAAAGACAGTAATACAAGGTATATACCAAATACACGTTTCTTCTGTTTTAAGATATTTATTTCTCAGACGTATTGCAGAAATTCACTTATAGATAAGTACATTGATTAAAGTTAAACATTAAAATGTTTACAATGCAATTAGAAGTAAAGAATGCAAAAAAATGCAATTAAAAGAAAAAGTAGAATTCAAATCTCATGTTCATACATGAGATATAGTCTATATTTGTATGTATAGTATGTAATTCATATAGTCCTAAATAAGTTTACAGTTGTACCAGAGCCATACATAGCTCAAAGTGTTTGCACATTTTTGTCATTGAACTCCACAAAGTTCTACAAAACTTTGTACAGTTACACACAGTCCCCGTCAACACAACATGATCATATGATAATACACACAGGGTAGGGGTATTAATAGATGACCAATAAGCGTTTATTAACTGACACCAACATTTCCTAAAGAATTTGTAACGTAAGAGTAATAGCGCACGTTTGAGGCAATTAACAATAACAAAGAAAGGCTTACTAACTACCTCATGCTATCTTTCTTAGCAATTTCGGCAACTGAATAATTTAGTCGGCACCTTTTGTAAGTTTATAATAAAAAATTACACTATTATATACTCTGACAAATACTTGCTAACATCTAAATATACACGTATTTTATCGTTATAAAGAATGGCTGCTGCTCTGTGTACTAATGCAATACGCCAACCAAATTGACCTAATTTCTACGTAACAGGGAGTCATTCGTTATATGGAACGACGTTATAAAGAGGTTACAGTTTATTTGGAATATATGTTATTTAGGTATATATCATATCCATTTCCACTCAAATTTATGGTCCAAACGGGAGAGGGGGAGGGGGCGAAATCTATGAGCAATTTAGCTCAAATCCTGATAGGATAGGCATAGATATTAAATCTAATAATGCATGTTAAGTTAGCCTATAAGTGGGGTATACGATGGTGACTTTAATTATTAAGAAATGTAAAATATTTTAATTAAGTTTACATTGTATATCGTGTTGGCTTCCTACATAAATAAATAAATAAAATAAAATAAATAAACGTCACTAACATCTTCTATTCTAATACGAGATGTCCACATTACTATGGAAAAATCTCCGTACATCCTAGTACCTATTAAAATATCAAGTTTAGGGTATCTAAGCATTCAGATATTAAAATGCACGTTAAATCTCTATTTCATTTACATCCCACCAAATTGTTCTATCAGATTGCC
>JANCMC010007461.1:0-13265 GCA_024363005.1 Charaxes varanes | reverse complement strand
GCCACGCATAATTCGGATTTGAAATCCTTACTCCATACTCAAACCGTTTTCGGGCTCTTCTGTCAATAATTATATATCTTACTAGCTGTGCCCTCGTCTTCGTCCGCGTAAAATTAGGTAAAAAAAGATGAACCATTCTAACACTTCTTTATATTTGATATCCAACTTCCTCCGTGTTTCGGAAGGCATGGAAAACAGTGGGACCCGATTAATTTCACTAAGTGAAATTAGACGTGACGTAGAGATCGTGGGGGTTTCGGGGATGACGTCAGACGGCTATCGGCCATCTTAACTCGCCCCATAGCCACACCCTCTGAAATCTAAGCGGAACCTGATAGTAGGCGGGGATAACGCTGGGAAGAAAAAGATATATGTAGATGAGTGTATTCTCATAACAATACTTATATATATTCATCATATGAATATATCAAAACGCTCTTCAACATGTTGGCTCCCGTTCAAACTAGTTCAACTTGAGCACTTCAATTTTAATGACGTACCGGCACTAGAGCTGTTTTATTTGCCCTCTTACGTATTGGAACTTTCTAGAGGGCTTTTATTATAATCATGTTTCATATTTTTTTTAAAATCTGATGTTTACTTGGGCCATCGACTTTATATCATGTCTTACTAGCGGATACTGTTACTTTCTTTTGTAATAATTTTAAAATCGACACTGAAAGACGCGTATTCTTATTATGCCGGAGCCAAACATAGCTCAAAGTGTTTATACATATTTGTCCTTGAAGACTACAAAGTAGTACAAAACTTTGCGCAGATATACAAAGTGCCCGGCCACTCTACATGATCATTGAAATGATCATGCCAGAGTCTAAATTTACTTTTTCAAATTTTTATATTGTTTAAAGTTCCTTCTGTGCGTACAAATTACTGTCAGAATTCTGTAACTTGCAGGCTTCGTAGAAACTATAATAAATGTTTCAATGTCATTGATCCTTTTTGTACCAACAACGCTACATTCAAAAGTGAAGTAAGAAAAAAATTAAATACATCTCCATAAAATTGCACATACATCCACACACAGACACTCCCACATCCATACACACTAATAAGCTATCACGCCTATAGATTTCTATTTTAACATAGTAATTTAACTTCTTAATATAGACGTATTTCCTACCAAAAAAAATAATATATGAAAAACTAGGAGAGCACAAAGCTCAGATTTTTGCTATTAATATTAGTAAGGAAGTAAGGAAACTAAAAAACAATTATACCATGTTTTCAGCCGCCATCGGTGCTGTGATAGCGGGCACTATTCTAGCGTGGACTTCGCCAGCACTGCCTCAGTTGGAACCACAAAAGAACACCACCAAAGAGAACACCACCGATTACTTCGGATACAACGACACCGATATAAACAAGACATTGCTGAATAGTTTGGGAGAGGAGGCTGAATTTTTATTGAGCACAAGAGACAGTAAGTATTGTCAATCTAAAACTAAACATTACGTTCTCTCAAAGGGAGTTCGTAGCGTTACGTAGCTCCTCCCACGGCCGGATGATAGATGACCCATTCCAACGCTGGTTTTCGAATATTCAACCTCGTCCGCGTTTCAGAAGGAATGTAAAACAGTGGGTCCCGATTGATATCACTAAGTGATTATTAGTCGTGAGTAGGGATTCCAGGGATGACGTCAGATGGCAATCGATCATCTTAACTCTCCCCACGGCCACATCTTCTCCAAACTAAGCGGACGATATTATACATTTCGAAAATCTGCAAAAAATATTTAAAAATCCTCTGACACCAGCTGCCTGTCGCACCAACTTGATAAATTGTGCGCGAGCCACGAAAAATCTTACAAAATCGTAAAAAACAAAGGCACATGCGCCACTAATCAGTGGATGCCGATTTTTAAAAACGGATATACGACATCCGAGAGGAAATTGGCACTTTTTACGGTTTGCACCAAAAATCACACGGATCAAAATACAAACAAAACTCACATTTACGCAAAAGCATTAAAGTACACTTTAATATAACCGCAGAATGGACTATATGACACTTTGAGAATTATCCTAAAAAATCATATGGATCTAAAACACAAGCAAAACTCACGGTTATTTCAAGACGTTAAAGTGTATTTTAGAATAACCCACACATTGGAACATATTAGGATTGTGGCACAGTAAAAATTTGAAATAGGCAAAAAGTTTCGTGGAGGTGATTTTTTAATTTTTGTAGGTCACGTTTTTGCTATCAATTCATTATGCAGATGTGCTTTAAAGAACAAACGTTTCCTTGACGCGGCAGATGCATAAAAAAAAGACCTTGAAGATGTTTGAGGGAAAAAATACAAACACCTTTTCTACGGCGTCCATCAGGCGTTTTTTAAGGTAACTGTAAATTTAATGATGAACGATGAACAATTTGTGAACGTACATTATGTATAAATAAATAAAATAAGTAAATAAATATATACAGGACTATAAGATACACGGACGTCTGTTAACAACTTAATGCCTATGTTATAGGTAGCAGCCGCCTGTTATACACAAATATTTTTTTTTAGAAATATATAAATACATACATATGGATAATACACCCAGACTCGAAGAAACATGTACAAAGAGTAATAAGTTAAAAATAAACAGTTAAGGAATGATAAAGTTTTTATACTAAAGTTTAGATTGGGCGGTTCACTTCAGTGACTACCGACTCTCGTTGACATCTGCATCAGCAAGAAGCTCGCCCTTGCGTTGTCGGCATTTAAATAGGAGTTTAGGCCATCGGGAACTCACAAACCGAACGAAACGCGACAACACAATCATATGACGTGACAACATTGCCGCCACTTCACGTCTTTCTTATGTGAGAGAGGTACTGGTAGCCGGACGCGCTGGCCTAATTCAGGCGCAGATTAAAAGGACTACAAGCGTAGCGCTACCTTAATTAGATAGATAAATAAATAGGATTAAAGGAATAAGGGATGGAGTAAAAAGATATAAAGGTAGATAGTAAAGTGTAAAAGGATACCGATAACACTGTCACGGACGATACAGGGAGAGTGACAATATCAGATAGGGTAATCCGGGGTGTCGTACCCGTGATGGGTCTGGCCAGTTTTCGCACCGATAAAAAAGAGGATCCACCCCTTTGAATAAAAAATCATTTGACGAGTCAGTTAACGATAAAGGTGTGGAAGGTATTTGGCAAGGGCATACCCTGTAGGTGGGCGATGCCAAGCATCAAATTCATCTGATGCCAACCTTATAGGTTCCTTTTCTGCCCATCAGAAGATCTTCCTTAAACCGTAGACGTAGAAGAAACATTAGACGTGCGGTTTCTTTTTTCTTTTACAAATGTTAGATTCGTTAAAGTTCTCTTTAATCGATCATTTCAAAATCCATCAAACTTTCCGCTCAAATTGATCTAAATACTGAACATTAGCCTAGCCATATCGAATATGTTTCGGTGGTGCATTTTAGGCAATAAATTATAACATGATAAATACTATATAAATAAATAATATACTATATAAATTAATAAAGTCATCTAAATATGAAATTTACCTTTGAGCCTGTGCGGCAGCGAAGGTGAATTTTCAGTCCTCCAGTGCAATTCGTACCACAAACCAGGATCTGATGTCCATTCGACTCTCGCCAACACCGGACTCAATACAATACCAGTTACATTTTTCGGAGGAGTAGGTGCTAAAAAATATTGAAAGTATGTCAATATCATGTCCAAAATATATAATATAATAAGTTTCCAAGTTTATTACAGACAAACGAGATTTAAGTTTGTATAATATATATCATAATATCGTCGGAGGTTGTAGGTTAATCAGTAGCTGGCATTTGAGTCAATCCCAATGTCAAGTCAGTTGACCACGATCGGCTAATTGATGGGTAACTCATACTAACACTGGTTTTTTCAATTATCCGACCTCCTCCGTGTTTCGGAAGGCACTTAAAACAGTTGATACCGATTAATGTCAGGATCTAATGTAAAGATTGAAAGAAAGAGAAATTAAAAAAAAAATATTACTAAGTGATATTAATCTTGAGATTGCAGAGATTATGTGTGGATTCTGGGGATGTCATCAGAAGGCAGTCAGTTATCTAACTCGCCTCACAGTCACATCCTCTGCAATTTAGGCTGATTCTGGTAACTAGAGTGGGATAATGCTAGGTAAAAGAATACATATATGCCAGAAGTTGGGCGTACCTTCAGCTGCCGTTTGAAACGTAGCTACAGCTCCGATGAGTGGTTTAACTTCATGAAGTTTAGCGTAGTAGTTGGTGGCTTCCAAAACCACAGTGTAGTTCGTGAAAGGTTTTAATTCGTTAAGTACAACAACATTGCTAGTTGTGGTTACATGAACGCATGAGCTTCTGTCACAAATGGTGGATTCATTTCTACGCCTCTCGCGATAAAAGATCGTGTATTCTGTAGCTGTCATTTCATACTGCAGATTGTGGCATTTATCTGGTTTGTTAACTGGAGGCAACTGAAACTTTAAGCTGTTCGCCGACTGAGCTATCACACGAGGCAACAGACTGTGTGAATATGGAAACAGACAATCTTTAGGAGGATACGGTTGATTTCCTGGATCTAATGCCATTATTTTGTACCCAAAATACGACTTAACCTGTTCTATTTTGTTTTTCTTGAACTTATTCGTATAGAAAATTGATTTTTCTGTTGAATTATACCAATAAATGTACTTGCTGTCTATCGTGATGGCCATTGGAGTGAACCCGTACTTCTTTTTTTCAGTAGCATCCACTACAACTTTACAGTGACATCCGCGCATATCTGCAGCTGTGATCTGGTGCACCCACGGGTCTACCCAGTATAGTTTAGTATCGTTGTTGTTCATATCAATGACGAAGCTTTTAGCTGCCTGTGGATTTTCTGGACAGTTGCATTTACCATGAAAGTCAGACCTCGATTTATCCTCGTAAGAGTTGCTAAAAAATGGTTTGATGTGGGATCCGTTATTTTTTGATGTCATTATTGTACCTAGTCCCGCGTGTTTGCTTTCCTCATACCAATATAGTGACCTAAAATTTTATCGTCCCATTAAAAAACTCAAAACTTAGTCAATTCTAACAGATTTCTTTCCATAATCTCAATGATAACTTACCCTAAGTGTGGAACAATTTGCAAACTAAAACTTGGTTGTTTTCTTGCCAAAACTCGTGTTATATGGGGCCTCGTATTTGGGATACCCAAATCTGCCCGATATATTACATAAGCTTCTGTCGGAGTTAACTCCAATTGAATCCAATACACTGATCGACTGACCCAATCCACACAAATACTGGTTGCTGTACCATTAATAGAAGTTAACTGAAAGAAATAATATACGATTTAAGACCAAAATT
Source organism: Charaxes varanes (assembly GCA_024363005.1). Taxonomy (NCBI): domain Eukaryota; kingdom Metazoa; phylum Arthropoda; class Insecta; order Lepidoptera; family Nymphalidae; genus Charaxes; species Charaxes varanes. The sequence continues at coordinate 7,907 of JANCMC010007461.1, read as the reverse complement.
AAATTAGCAATAGATTACTCGATACAAGACTAAAATATAATAATTACCTTAAAGTTTCCACTACCATTAATCCGAGATGAAAAGATTTCGTTGAAATTATTTGCCCAGTATGCAATTTTTTCTTCAATATCAACCGCGAAATCGATAGGGATACCGGTACTTTTTGGTATAGTTTCACTCTCTTCGGAGTCCAAATCGACTATTTTGATGTCTTGTGATGACATGATGACTTTAGGGATGGGATTGATATCGTCCGATGATGTTGAAACAGTTTCAGAGTACTGTCCGTATCCCGCGTCAGTGAAAGCACGAACCTGTATCAATTTAAAATTTTTAGTTTTATCTTTCTATGCACAGTAGAGGAATTTCTTCTTTTTCGAATGGAATACTTATTTTTTTTCAGAGCTTATAACAACGCTTATATAAAATTATAATAATGGTTGGTGGGAGTAGTTAAGACTTTAAGGTTTTTACAATGTAACGGAAGAAATAAAATCCCAATTAATATTACTGAATGATAGTAGTCGTGAGATTGTCGAGATTATGGGGGTTCCGGGGATAACGTCATTCCGCAGACGGTTATCCTAATTCACCCCACATTCTCTGCAATTTAAGCGCACCCTGATACTAGACCATGAGCGCGCCAAGAAGATTTCTTTAAATTTACCTGAAAGAAGTATATTGATGCGGGTGCGAGGTCCATCAACACTAGCTGTGTCTGTAGCGGCGACAAGCGTGCGTCGGCACAGGCGGATGGCTTTGAGGGTGTGGAAGCTTTTAGCATCCAACACTGGGCCTCGTATCCTCGCACTATACCGTTGCTTCTACTGGGGGCTTTCCATCTAAATGTTGCCGTCAGCGGGCCGCCACTATTGACAACATTAATTCATCATTTATTTATTTTAAATTCCTTTTTTGATTTATTATTAACAAGAAAATATGTTTATTTATTTCGTGGTGTACATTTCTTTGTAATAACTCCTTGTATTTCAAATAAAGATCATTTTCAATTAAATATAAGGAAAGGTGATGTAAACATAAATTATAAAGAACAAGAATAAGGTCAATAATATAGATAATCTTTTTGTTATTAGTATTTGAATAGCTTTTGTTGCAGTATCATTGTCATTAATATAAAACGTAGAATATGTTAGAGCGTAAAAAATGAGTGTGCTTTAGACCACACGACCGGTGTGAGTAAATACTGTGGTTGTTTGTAAGAACGAGGCAACAGCCTTAAAGTGAAATAACTCTCATCACGCATTTACCAGCTTACTCCCCAAGTCAAGCGTGCAAAAAGAAGTTTTACGTTAAAATTAAAGACATTTGTGCATGGCGACGCGTCACCACGCCATTCATCAAAATACCTGTGTGCGGGCTGCACGTAGACGCGGGGATCTCGTGGTGCGGCAGGAGGCGCTTGAGGAGTCGTTAGCACGGCGCGAGCCACCGCACCGCCACCCCATTGCGAGTGCGCGCGCACCGTCACCTCCACGCTGCTGTACGGCAACACCGACGGCGAGGTCACCTCCACCCACGACTCCTCCACCGTTTTCTAGAGTAGCAGAAGCGAGGTACGGTCACAGATCAAACAAAATTAACACAGTTTAGACCAAATAATCATATAGCTGGAACTAGACATTCTATCTCGACCTTTTAGTGTGAACGAATAACTAGAATAAGAAGAAACTAGTAGAATCTTTGTGAACGCAGACAGAACAACGAAGGCATGCTCGTCGTCTTTTTGAACTAAAAGAAATTGATACAGCAGCGGTACAATAGCGTTCGCTCGTCTGGTGTAAATCGGCCTTTAAATATAATTACATAGTATAAAGTCAAGGATTGTAATTAATTTTATGGGAGTTGGAACGGAAGTACAACGTCCCCACCTTAATGGCGAGTTTAGGCCACCGGGAAGTCCTACAAACCTAACGAAACGCGACAAAAATACCATCACTTGACGTGACAGCTTCGCCGCCACTTCAGGGCGATCTTATGTAAGGAAGAGTTACTGGTACCCGGAGGCGCCGGCCCAATTCGGCTACGAGCATGGCGCTACCTCTAATTAAAAATAAGAGACGATAGAGATATACAGAGATTTCTTCTCGTTAAGGTTCCTGGCTATATTCTTTTTTTATATACTATATTGAACCATATTCCTGATTATATAAACAAATATAAATCTTTTAAAATGAGGTTAACCCTCATAGTGTTGCCGGCTTATACAAAATGTTTTATTTATTCCTTCTTCTTCCTAGTATCCCGGTTTCTCAATCTAGTACCAGGATTCACTTAAATTGTAGAGGATGTGGCTGACGACGACGTCATGGGGATGACCCCGGAATTCCCACAATCTCTATAATCTCACGACTAATATCACTTAGCGTTATTAATCAGAACCAATTACTTTATGTTCCACAGAGGAGGTCGGGTATTATAAAACCAGGTTTAGAATGGGTCACCCATCTTGCACCCGGCTGCGCTAAGAACTGCTTAACCTCGCGATCGACTCAAATGCCGACCACTATTTAGGCACCTCCTAAGTATTATTTATATATTTTTTTAAATTCATTTTCCAATTTTAAATGTTCACTTATAATTAATTTAGCGTTTGTTTGCTTTCCTTTGGTCAAAAAAACTGGAAATATGCCACCATAAAAGCGTACCACATTTTTATAATAGTATGGTAGGTACAGTGGTAGTGTTTTTGACCTATCAATTATGGGAGTAACAGAAGGCGGTGCGTATGTGTGTGTGTGTGTGTGTGTGTGTGTGTGTGTGTGTGTGTGTGTGTGTGTGTGTGTGTGTGTGTGTGTGTGTATGTGTATATGTTTAGGTCCAGATCTACTTAACATTATCCCCGTCTAGATCAAGGTACAATTAAATTGCAGAGGATATGGCTGTGGGGCGAGTTAACACGACAGACTGCCGTCTGACGTCATCCCCTGAGCCCACAGGATCTGTAAAATCTCACGACTAATATAACTCAGTGACATTAATCGGGTTCCCCTTTTTTACATGCCTTCCGAATCTCGGAGGAGGTCGGATAATTGAAAACCTGTTTTAGGATGGGTCACCCATCTATCACCCGGCCGCGGTAAGAACTGCTTAACCTCGTGATCGACTCAAATGCCGACCACTGATTAAACTACGAGCTCTTCAGTAAGTAGTAAACGTATCCCATTAAAAAAGCAAAGCAACTATGACGACACGAAGGGGAGACAATCAAATTGAGTATGATGGACGTGACAAAAGACTGTTAATAGAAGACCAGACTGTCTTGTGACACATTTTGACACGTCACTGACAGGACATTGTTTATTATATAGACTTAGCTGTGTTCTGGGAATTTGCCAGCGTGAAATTGAACTCGCGTCAGCCTTAGACCTCTTTAATCTAGCCCCATCAAAAATTTCCTTCTTAACGAATGTTCAATACGCATAAACTAATCACTGTCATACTCACTCTCTCACTCATTCACTCACTCTACTCACTCACTCAACAACAACTCACTCACTCCTTCCCATTTTATGCATATTTTTGAGGTTTCGTGATAGATGACCTTTCGCTTTTATCCCGGTCACATGTGTTTAGTCCGCTTAAATACCCCACTGCGCCAATGGGCCGGTTAAATAACTGTTTGTATAGCCATCTATAAATGTCTGTAAGTGAACTTACATCAAAATTAATTTAGTTGACATAAATACGCGAATGAATATGAAAAATATAGTAATCTATTTACTATCTTATCTCATTACGTAACTTTTTGCGAGTGTAGTTGCGTGAGAAAGCTAGTATTAATTAATGTATATTTCTATTTAATTAGATAAGTTAAACAAAACATTTAACATTGTCTATTGTTGCATTTGTCCAATCATATGGTTCGAAATACAACGAATATCTTGAAAGTTTTCCAGGAATTTGGAAGTTGGCCATTTGGTAGATTTTGATGTCCTCTTTCCGGATTTCTACTTTGCCATCTCGTATTCTGCATGTCGGGCCGCCATATTGGAAAAATGGCGCCTAAAAGCAGTTTTTTGACAGTATCTCATTTCTGTCCCATTTCATGATGGATCTATACTCTATACTAATATATAAAGCTGAAGAGTTTGTTTGTTTGTTTGCTTGAACGCGCTAAACTCAGAAACTACTGGTCCGATTTAAAGAAAAAAATCAGTGTTAATTAGCCTATTCCTCACTGAGGGCTGTAGGCTATAGCCTATGATCACGCTAAAATGTTTTACCTAACTTTACGTGGACAAAGTCGCGACTAAAAACTAGTACAGTTATATACAAATAGAAACCGCAGAAACTTACCTACAATTTTTGCATCTAAGTTTATTTCACAAAGTTAATAGTTTAAGTTTACCAGCGCCGCAAAGTGTACTCCAACACGCGTTTCAGTCTTTATAAATATGAATTAAAAAAAATAAGTTCTATCTAAGCTATACTGCCTATAGATCTGGGTACATAGTGACACGATAGCCGCATAGTCTGCAATCCAAGCGGACCCTGGTATTTAACCCGGGATAACGCTAGGAAAGCTGTTCCCTCCCCAGCCAAATCTGGTATTATCCTTCTAGTGCGGCTTTAGATGTCCTTTCTAATAATGAACTTGTTATATATTATAGTTCTTCACAAGCCAAGGTCTTGTAGTAGGTTGTACAGGGATTTTGCTGGTATACCCCTTGCTCCTACCTCTACCGCGTATAAGCTGGTTTTATAACTGCTTTTGCTGAGCTCATAGGTTAGGTCAAAGTACTTGTTGGTTTTTATTAGATGGTCTTTAGGGATATTGGTCTCCCATGGAACTGTAAGCTCTACAAGTACTACTCGCTTTAGTGTCTTTGAATAAAGGAATTTGTCCGGCCTGGATGACGAGACAACAACGTCCTCTGGGATTTTATAGTGTTCATACGTATGCATCAAAAAAGCCCAATTGGGTATAGTATCTAAGATGGAGACCGGCTTGATTTTCAATTTCATATTCGAACCCTGCTAACAATATAAAAAACCGAAAAACAGTTGAAATCCTTCCGTTTTAGATCGTAACAAAATCTCGTGCTAAAAACCCGGATTACATTACCGGGCGCCTTCTGAAATCCGTAAATCCGGTTAAACGCAGACGTGTACTGGAACTGCACAAATGTTTTGCACTTTTTCTACAGCAAAACAAGCTGCTGTGAGGAGGCATCTCTCTATCTGTTCTGGCACTCGCTCATTAATAAATATTGACTATGACGTCTTGTATATAATAATAATAAATATATACAGGACTATATGACACACGGACGTCTGTTCCTAAGGTAGACAACTTAATGCCTGTGTCTTACATAAGATCGGCGTGAAGTGGCGGCAATGCTGTCACGTCAAGTGATGGTATTGTTGTCGCGTTTCGTTCGGTGTGTGAGACTTCCCTGTGGCCTAAACTCGTCATTAAAGGGCGGCAACCCATCTGCTAGCCTCCTGGTCGTGTAGATATCCATGGGCGTCGATAGGAACTTAGCTGCCTGCTGTCTGCTCGTTTGCCCCCTGTAACATAAAAGCAGCGAAACTCCGAGCATTGCTCTCTCCATAGCTCGTTGCGATCTTAAATTTGCGCATAAGTCCAAGCCGATTGTACCAAGGATCTTTTCATGTAAATGAACATTTTTTTTGTAAATGAAGACATATTGTGCCTGCAATTTCATTCACAAATACAGGTTAATCTAACAAAATAAGTATAAAATGAGGTTGTTTTGTGATATTATTGGGTCGGCCAGTATTGAAAGATAGTGTGAGTTTTCTCGATTTAGTTAACTCAAACGTACTATATTCTAAAGCTCGTACAATAAATCTATTTACATCTTTAGAATTGAGTCTAACATCCCATCAGAAATGCCTTAAATTCTACATGAATTATTTAACGACTTCGAGTGGATATTTGTTATTCTAAATTACAGCAAATTCTAACGTTGAGACTTTAGACGCGACTAAAATTTATCGTCGTAAAATGACTTAAATATTATCAACGACCCACCTGTAGCACGGTGTCTGCAACCTTCAAACTCAGAGGGACGTAATTCAAAATTTACTTTTAGTAATAGAAAGGCCACACTACTAAGGTCTTCTTCTTTTTTTTATGTTACAAGGGGGCAGACGAGCAGGCAGCAGGCACCGAAGTGCCTACCGGCGCCCATGGACATCTCGTCGATTTTTAAAATTTTTTATTTAACTTGCAACGTATGCTTGTTCGGGTGGAATCTTCAAAATCAATTTTGGAGCGGATATTTTCAACCGATTGAGCTGAAATTAATAATGACGACATAAGTTGATAGTAACAGTTGTAAAAAAGCTTTCTTAAAAAAGGTTTTACATAAAAATATCTTTTGATGTTATTACAAATATACGGGTTTCGGAATAATTCCTATGCTTATCATGATTCTAGGTCACCGTTAAGTACCCTTTAGGTTTTGGTTCCCTTTGCGAATGTATGGGAAATGTGATCTTTTGATTGCGTTTACTTAGAGGGTTGATTTTTTTACAGCTTCGATGGGCACAGCTCCTGAGGAGAAAAAGAGCCTCGACACGCAGACTGACAACTACACGGACAACTACACGGACTCTATAAGGATGCCTTCTTTGCCTTTGGAAGTACGGAACCCTGAAAAAGTCTATTAAGAGCCGACGTCACAGAACAATCGTCTCCATGTTTAATCAACAAGCCCGCATTACTGTTATCATTTTTATTGCGTCCATGAATTTTGATGAATGATAAAAGATATCTTTATTGCCGCGACCCTGAGACGTGAGCGTCATTGTAATTGTAACATTTCAGATGATAGCAGTTTGACCCGCTTCATCTGTATTAGTGAAAGCATTTTGGTACTATTTTATGTGAGGCTAGCGCGGACCCTGCAGATGTCTTACAGATTATGGCTCGTCTCCTTCTTCTTAGCGTTGTCCCGGTACATATCCGGGTCCGCTTTACCACGGAAAGTCCTTTTTTTCACTATAAAAGGTGTCCTTTTAAACATCCCTAATAAGTTGTATGCAACACATGATAACAAAGTTACAGTAATTTATAAAATACTAGTCGTTACCCGTGATTCCGTCGGCGTGAAAATTAGGTGAAATGTTTTAGTGTGATTATATGTAGCCTATAGCCTTCCTCGGTAAATAGGCTATCTAATACTGAAAAAACTTTTCAAATCGGGCCAGTAGTTCTTGGCATTAGCGCGTTCCAGCAAACATGCAAACAAACTCTTCAGCTTTATATATTAGTACTAACTGCGCCCCGCGACTCCATCCGCTTGGGCCACCCTTATCACTTAGGAGGATGAAAAATAGATGTTGACCGATTCTCAACCTTAGCCAATATGCATGCAAATTTCATGAAAATCGGTCGAGCCGTTTCGGAGGAATTTGGCAACGCACCCCGTGACACGAGAATTCTATATATTAGATAGATATAGATATAGACTAGCCAAAACACGTGACTTTATCCGCGGTGTTGAACGATTTTGTCCAATTTTGATGGTTTTAAATTTTTTATAAATAATCCTTTTTTTTCTCTTTGTGGGAACCTTCCTTCAAATTTCAAGGACTATTAAAAAAAATCGAGTCTGCGACTTCTATTAATAATTGTTATTGAATTATTAACTAAGTTTTAATAATATTCTTATTTAATAACAAAGCAGAATCGAATCGAATCAAGCGTATGGGATTCTATAGAAATAATATACAAATTCCAGTACAAAGAACAATCTGTGTAAGAAAATTTGCACAGTTTGTTCGTAAGCGTCTTCCAGTCGATATGTCGTGATACTTTTTGTTTCGACACACCCCAAACACGATCTGGGGTAATGTTGGAGCGGAATCCCCCTAAATTGAACTCCCTAACTTTGTCCTACATCCAAAGCTTTTAT
>JANCMC010007412.1:0-10108 GCA_024363005.1 Charaxes varanes | reverse complement strand
CATCACTTGACATGACAGCATTGCCGCTACTTCACGCTGATGTTATGTGAGAAAGAGGTGCTAACATCCAGAAGCGTCCGACCAATTCGGCTGCAGACCAAAATGACTGCAAGCCTGACGCTATCTCTAATTAGAAAATAAATCGGAGTAAAGGTATAGGTAAAGAATAAAATAATCAAAAATAAATAAATAATGGACAGGACACTTTGACACGACGAATTGATGACAGATGGAGTAAGGCAGTGACTGAGTGGTGGATGAGGATAGAAAAACGGAGCACTGGTGGTCATCCAGCAACCAGATGGGTCGACGACATAATATCTGACGCGGGTTGAACCTGGTCCAGATTGGCTCAAGACCGTTAGGAGTGGCATAAGCGGGGAGAGGCCTTTGCCCAGCAGTGGAAGAGAAAGGGCTGTGGACGATTATGATGCAAGGAATAAGGGATGAAGTAAAAGGATGCAAAGAACAGGAGAAAAAAGATGTCTATACTATTGCCATCGTCGATGTAGTGGGAGTGACAATAGCAGCTAGGGTAGTCCGGGATCACTTACCCGTAGTGGATCTGACCAGTTATAGTACAAATACAAAGATCCAGTCCCTGGATATAAACTCCAGCATGTACGAAAGAAAAATAATAATGATGAAATTAAAAATACAATAATCTCGTATGCTTTTAGTCGCCTCAGTATTATATTAAATTAGATAAAAGTGATTGTAATATACTCTTATATTCTCACTGAACTAATCAGAATTTATACAAAATTAGTGTAAAATTGAAAAATCCAATCTCATATCGTCTTCGTCGTACCTATATTCTATTAATAAGCGTTGATGCCTCACAAAGCGTATACTTCCAGCAACCTTAATCAAAGGCGAATTAAAACAACGTGTATTAATTAAATTTACATTTTGATCAGCTACGTAATTGTATAGAATCTTAAACCGTATCGACTAAACGAGTTAATTTACACCTAACACAACGTACATGTTGACAGTGATAGCGAGAGATGAAGCGAAAGCGATTTTACATAATATAGTTAATAAGTCAACAACATATGACATATTGTCATACACGTCTTTAATAAATATTGCAATAACTTAATTAGTATAACTTGTAAATATGATATAACTGAATAAATAACAGAACTGAGTGATTGGGTTCATTCTAGGCAAGCGTTTTTTACCGTAGACCGCATCTACACTTAACATCAGGCGTGATAGCATATGCTTATCTAACATAAAAAAAAATATAATACAAAATATTACTAACACAGTAAATGAAATGTTTAATGATATTAGTATAAACATCGGCAGAATTAACGGAACATATCCAAGAGGGAGAAAATCTTTAAATAATAATTAAACATGATTCAGTAATTAAATTAACATGGTTTGACATTAATTTGCAACACCGTACTTAAAGTTTAATGGAAAAAACAAACTAAATGCATTTTTCTTAGATTCGGTAATGACAGAAAAACAGTTGAATTTTTTTTCAGTTCAGTTTTTTTTCCAAAGCTGGTTCAGGTACCGACGCTCCCTTAGACGAGACAACAATGGACATATCATCAAGGAAATTTCGGGCAGAGTTCCTTCAGGAGTGGCATAACACACCAGACGCTCCATACTTCGATCCCAGCACTCCGAGAAACATCACTGGTCTCGTTGGTCACCCAGTACGTCTTCTATGCCGAGTAAAGAACCTGCAAAATAGAACTGTAAGTACTTTATCATCATCACCATCATCATCATCTTCACCATCACCACCAGCACCATTATCTTCATCACCATCATTATTATCTTCACCACCATCACCATCTTCATCACCAGCATCTTCATCATCATCTTCTTCACCATCTTCACCATCATCACCACCATCACAATCTTCATCACCACCATCATCCTGGTCAACCTATATCAATCCATTGTTGGGCATAGGTCTCCTCTCCTTACGCCACAGTATTCTATCCTGGGCCAACCCCATCCATCATATATCCCTCTTGTGTATCGGAGAAGGTCATTTTGATTTCACTAACTTTTTATACCGGATCCAGACATAGCTCAAAGTGATTGTACATTTTTGACCTTGAAGTCTACAAAGTTCTGCAAAAATGTGTGAAGTTACACAAAGTCCCTGGCCACGCTATATGATCATTCAAATGAAGCTGTATCTGGCTCCGGCATTATAATCAACTCGGCATTATAGGGAAAGAGATATAAAGAGAATTATTGTTTAATTAAGATAAATACAACGCGTTTCAGAATATAAGCAATATAAGATATATTCTGACCTATTAAATAATGTAGGTACGGGATTCTTTATACAAATTTGATTTCATCACTTTTTATAATCATATAAGAGAGATTTAATTTTTACCCAAATATTACTATTAATTTTAGAATTTGCTGTTGCAATTATTCAATCACCTCCTAGGTACTTCTTGTTTCAGTAGAATTCATGTACAGGTGCAGACCTATACTTAGCTTAAGCTTAAGGTCTAAAGTTGAAGGTTTGCTTATACCGGAAGTATTAAGAAATTAAGGAAAATAACCCTTATTATCACTAAACTAAACTTAGCAGAATAATATAATTCACATAATAATAATAATAAAAGTTTTGACAGATTAATTTCAACACATGCCATACCATAGTTTAGGCTGAAAGTCTTAATGTATTAAAATACATATCCTGCAAAATTATGTTTGGCCACAATTTAGGTTATAAATTCTAATAGGTTTCTTAGTCAATACTAGAAACAAGTTTAAAAGGTGCAAATCGAAAGTCATTGAACTATTTAATGACGTACATTTTGGCAATACTCTATACACCTGCACAGCTTTTATGGAAAACATAATTTTTAAAGCGTGAATCATTCAGACTGTAGTTTATAAAAACAACATGTTTACGTCAGTTTGATTAATTAAGCTTATAATCTAATCTGTATACGCATACATATATTTTAATATATCATTTTCCTGTAAGTTAACATGTCAGAAAAACCAACTATAAACGTTAGTGTGACTCTTTTTCAGCACAATCTAACCGTGACCCACTACTATACGATTAAAAATTTTAATTTAATTTAATTTCTTTATTGTTAAACCATACAATAAACATTACATTAAGGAGCCCTGACTTCTGAAATAGTTCCTTTGCAGTTTACAGAGGTATTGCAATTACAACAAATAAAAAGCTTAGAACTAACATAACAGTAAAAATTTAGAATTAAGCAATATTGATACAAAAAACGAAATAATTCAATATTCTGATATTCATGGTGTTCGTAGTTAACAAAAAAAAAAACAAAGTTTTAATTGGTCCGTGTGATAAGAGCTAAGTGATTTTTAATCTAATTGATCATCAACTGTGTGACTCATATAAAAGATATTATAAGATCTTCATTTGATATTATTGCAATATGTATTCTTTACTAAAGGTGTCTCCTACTCTGCCTTATTCATTTAGCCTATAAGCCAGAGTCGTAATAAGAAATCAGGTGCTAACCTTTATAGGAAATCAACAAGTGTCTGTTAAGGCTTTTAATTTAAAGACGAAGAATATACGCTTTTTTCTTTTGGTAGAGCAGTTCTTCACTTCTGCCTTTGCCCATATAACGACACAAAAAACTTTGGCAGCTTATCATGTAAATATATATAAAGTAACCCCAGTTGATGATCCACTATCCCGGGTTAATTAAGTGTAACAATTTGCATGTCGCCTCAATTCTCAATGGGTCGTTACAATTAACGTACGGACAGCCCGAATGGTAAACAAGAGCTAATTGTGGACGTCTCGTGTAAAGGAACGCGCAAGGTTAAACCATCTCTGTGTGTAGGTGCGTTTATAAACCATACTACACAAGCTATTTCCCGCGACGTTACATGCAATGTGAGTCTGGTGTTTAGCTCGGAAGCAGTACCTTTTTCAGAATATAGATATATAAATTCCTTATTGCATACAGTTAATACACGTTACAAAAGAAATCTATAATAATATATAAAGCTGAAGAATTTGTTTTTTTACTTGAAAGTGCTAATCTCAGGAACTACTGGTCCTATTTGAAAATTTCTTTCAGTGTTAGATAATCCTTACGGATCTGGTGCTGGTATGTTCCATAGAGACGTAGCGCGAAATGGGATTTTTTTAAAAAATAATATAGATATTTTAAAGTATATTAGCGATAACTCCGGAAATGGCACGGCATATTTAGCCTGTGGTGAAAATTGAGTAACTAGAAAAAAAGCCCCCCCAACTTTGTCTGCGTTTTTAAGTAGGTTTTTATAAGGTTTTATCTGTTGCATTCTATAAAGCAGCCAAAATATAATATTCAATATTTATTAAGCCTTGATTTATAAAACTTTGGAAAAACAAAACCGCACTAATAGCTTTATCACTAACAGAGTAAAAGAACAATAGTTTATTTATTTTTATTTATTTACAATTTATGTACCAACATACAAGTATAAAACTACGTAACAGAAAATTTTATGAACAAAGGATGCCTTATTTCTTAAAAGAGATTTTTTCCAGAAATAGTCTTTAATTAAGAAAACTTTTGATTCCGCAGTTATAGGCGACATTTAATGAATGCAAGAATCCTGAGGAAGACAACTTGAAGCTATTAGTAAACATATAATATAAGTATTCTTTTATATGCCAACTAGCTGACCAAGGAGACGTTGTTCTGCCCAAACGTTAGGTTACTTACTATTTGCTACATTCTGTTATCCTATAACATATTTTGCCGTCCCCGTGCCCGTTTCTGTTCTGTTTCCGTTCCAATTCCTTTTCGCTTTGCCATTCCTTTTTTTATTAAACAAACCGTGTCCTAACATTAACGAACACAACAAAAGAAATTATCCAATGTTCGTTCGGAAGTTATGCACGTGCATACATTCTAGGGACTCATTTTTATATGCGACTATAAATTGAGATATAAGCTATAAAGTTTATTTTTCAATTAGAATAACAGTAAGAATTAAATTTTGAACAAATGACAAATAAATCAGTTTTCACTGTTAGTTGAATTTCAATCAGAGTGGTTGCATAAGCAATGAAAAAGATATTTTAATGCTTCATAAACTCTTCTTCAACTCACTCATTGGAATTTTAATGAAGCAAAGGTAATTTATTTAAATAAAACTAAGTATTTCTGTTATAAATGTCAAGAGACTCGGCTTAAAAACTTGATTTAACTTGATTTAAAAAAAAGTCGGCGCCTGTATTGAACGTGTTAACAAAAATAGTTCAATTTTATTAATACAAATAGAGTAGAAAAACAGGTCTAAAGATTATATAATCATTTATATATCTAATATGGTATTATAAACAAGTTGAACATTTACGGAGATAACGGAAACAGAGGGTAGCTTTCTCTCGTTTCGGCAATCAAGTTGATCTCCTTTCGTACCTTGCTATCATCCGTCACGCCCATCGCTCAAATAACACACATTGTGCGAACGTTAATTCGAACACTATAACGCTTTCTTAACGTTTTGGAAACTGTTGACTCTTTATCAATTGTAACTGGTTCATAAATAACCAAAAGAAACTTTTTATGAATGATTTTTTTCGCTTCATATATTAGGCCTCACTACTTACTCACTCATTACGCTCATCACCTTTATGTCCTAAAGTCCACAACCGTGCGAATCTCTAGAAACTCGTTACCTCGCACAGTTGCTTTATAAAATCAGTTGCCAGTCTCGGTATTTCCGAACGGATACAACTTAGGGACCTTCACGAAAAGAGCATACTCATTTCTCAAAGGCCGGCAACGCATCTGCGAGCCCTCTGGTGTTGCAGGGCCGGCAGCGCATCTACTGGCCTTCTGGTCGTGCAGATGGCCATGGGCGCCGGTAGGCACTTCCGTGCCTGCTGCCTGCTCGTCTGCCCCCTTGTAACATAAAAAAAATATATATATATATCCAAAACATTTATACCTACATTTATAGGAAATAAATTTAATTTTACTAAAGTAATTAGATTTCCGCACAAAAACATATTAAATCTTCGAAATATAAAAATATCACTGAACTCACGCTCGACTCAGCTCAAATGGACGGACGAATCAGCTAGAATAGAATAAAAAGGAAAGGACACTCAAACGAAATATCGTAAACCGCGTAACGTGCATAGATGATTTCATCTATATTTTGCATTAGCAGGAACGTAGTTTATAATTAGTAGACTTTAGCTAAGAACGAATTTCGCGACAGAATGGGATTAAGAAAATCTGACTCTCGAAAGTCCGTTCATACAAGGCTAAATTTTGCTAACTATTAGCTATATATAAGATTATTTGCTAAATGACATTAAATTCGTAATTTAAAAAACTCCCGATACGCCACTCCTATATCTTCGCTTCCTATATTTTACATCGCCGATTTTCATCAAATATATCTACCAACACTCGCATAAGTCGCCTTTAATACAAAAAAAAAATTGCCAATAGCGTGTTAGGACACGCTTATATAGAAGGGTTCCGTATCTGATACGCTGTAAACGTATTTGTTAAATAACTTCAAAAGTTGATGTCCGATTTTGTTCATAATAATTTTCCTAATGAGTTTTTAGCATGTTCTATCAACACGGAAAATTTCAAGTCTCTACATCTAATAGTTTAGAAATGCTAGGGGGGGGGGGGGGGCACCTTAGGGGCAGATATGATGTCAGACTTTATTAGGCTTACCTGAGAGTAAAGGATATTTCAAGTTTCGGTGTTCGTATAAAAGTAAAATTCATTATTATAAATTACAGATTTTGTCGCATTTATTTCAATTTACGTGAGATATATTAATAAATTTTCTTATAATAATGTCTTGTTATATGTAATAAAGTTTGCTTAGTCTATATTAATGCGCATGTTGTGGTCTCCTATAATAAAAGGAGCACACTATTCTTCTGTTCGATATTTTTTTAAGTTTAAATGTCTAGTTTGTATTGTTTATTAGAGATCCTTAAATAAATAAAATAAAATAAAATAAAATTTCCATGCATAAGAAAATTTTTAACAGGTAATTTCAGAGCACTTTTCTGTTTATATAGAATTATTTAAAATATTTGTGATATCATAATTTGTATTAAAACCATGTAAAGAACCAAAAAGTCAGGAAGCCTAACAAACAATAGCTGTATATAAGTATCCTCAATACATCACCATAGGTACCTCGGTCACAAGCCTGGGGATACGAAGTAATGAGAAAGAGGATTCACCATAAGTACGCGTAATAAATGTACATAACGTCAGTATTACTGCATGATTGTTAAGAAAAATTGTACACAATTGATAATCTGGGTCTTATTTGTAAACTACATTTTGTATGTATCTGGGGTGTAGTCGGATAAAAGCATATTATCAGCAGAATGCTTATAAAAGACTACGGTGAATGCCTTGTTAACGCTGAAGCGGTTGTAGAGGTAACTTACCTATAGCTACTTTCAAGTCTATTTTTTTTTTTTTTATGTTACAAGGGGGCAGACGAGCAGGCAGTAGGCACCGAAGTGCCTACCGTCGCCCATGGACAGACTATTTTATTTTCTCTTTTGACACTACATATATATGCAGAAAAACAAAAGATATAAAAAGAACAAATTCAAAAGTAAAATTGTCTGCTACAGAATTTGGTTTTCTTAACATTAAAACCCTACATCACGGCGGACCGCAACAGTTTTTCTCTTTTATAGGGTTCCGTAGTACTACAAGGAACCCTTATAATTTCGCTCTGTCCGTCCGTCTGCCCGTAAGGTGGTCTCCCTAGCATTTCCAAACAATTAGACGTAGAGACTTGAAATTTTCCATGTTGATAGAACGTGCTAAAAACTCATTAGGAAAATTATTCTGAACGAAATCGGAGAACAACTTTTGAAAGTTATTTAACAAATACGTTTATAGCGTATCAGATACGGAACCCTTCGTTATAAGCGTGTCTTAACACGCTTTTGGCCATTTTTAACAAGATTTAAGTAATTGGGCATTCGGTTCCTATGAAGTTGAAACTGATAAGTTCCAGTCATCATAGAGCTCAGAGATTATGTAATATAAGTAAATAAATTTCCGCATAGCCGAAGACATCAGCCATCACCGAAAACACGTTTCTCTTAGACTAAATTAGCTTTAGATTCACCTTTGTCACTCTTTGTCTTAACCTCGGACGGGACTCATTAGGTTAGTCAGTGCTTTTTGTCCTAACATCGGACGGCATTCACTATAGCAGGGCTTCTTAAACTTTTTTATATAGCGACCCCCTAGCGAGCTTAGGAAATTTTAAACGACCCCCTCCTCCATATAATGAAATATATATATTTGTACGTAGTGTACTAATTTTAAAATTTTATTTATAATGATTGAAAAGTATCAGATCTTTGCGACCCCCTTTCAGTAGTTTGTGTATTATATAATTTATAAATAAAATGATTGAGGCTTCAGCTCGGCTATCACAAAATAGTAATAAATATTGATACCAAAGATAAAAAAAAAATGTTTATAAATATAAAATTCTTAAAGAAATGACAATAATAAGATGATTTACCCTATACATCGACTTCATAACACATTTATATTTTTGCTTATTTTAAAATACGTTAATAAAATATTTCTTTCTATGTCGTTTATTGTTAGTTATTGTTATGATAATCCTCCTCATATTACATACAATTGTGTTTAAGATGGGTTCAACATCATTCTTGACCATCTTGTTTGAGTAGTTCGCACTGAAAGAAAAAATGATAAGTATGCATATTATACATTCCTTAGGTATGCTGATTACACTATAAGAAAAGTAAATATTAAAAAAATGCGAAATTTGTATTCTCTCTTTCGCTTAAACTTTTCAATTGGTCATAGAGAAATTACGGATACAATGGTGTTATATTCACTAAGCATAAAAAAATATCGTTTTTCTAAAATTAATGCAGTTTAATGTGAATCCACCGGAGTTAATAATAGTTACCGAATTAGAAGAAGTAAATGCTACATTAGACCTTTGATGGTTATTTATACTAGCAGACCCGATAGACGTTGTCCTGCCCGAACGTTGGGCTTCTTACTATTTACTATTTTCTATTATCCTATAACATTATTCCCGTCCCCTTTACGTTTCCGTTCCGTTTTCTTTTTGCTTTCTCTTTGCCATTCCTTTTTTATTATACAAACCTTGTCCTAACAATAAAGAAATTATCCAATATGGTGCAGTCGTTCGGAAGTTACGCACGTGCATACATTTCAGCGACTCATTTTTATTTGATTTAACAAATTCTTCGAAATCCCCTTGAATTGTCCATAAGAGTCAATATAAAATATACCTTTACAATGCGAACATTCTTTATATCGAATTTTCAACAATCAAGAAAAAGTATTCATACCTCTAATTAACCAATTTTGTCAACCCAACCTTTATATAAAGTTCCCACCAATATATATCTCTTAATCCTATAGTATGTGATTCATGTCGCGACATGTTTCGACACGCTTTTGTTCGTAAAACAATCATTGTTGTTTGATAGAAAGTAATGTAAACACTTCTGCTCGTTACTATTGTTAAAGATCTAACTATTAATAATAAACTATTCTTTTACCCCTTTTTAACAAATTTTAGAACAACATAACAAACCTCAGTTCAACGAATTACTTGATATAACGAATATTTTCTTGTTCCCTTCCGATTTGTTAAATCGAGGTTGCCCTGTATTTTTTAATTGGCACTTATTACCTTCACGTTCATATATTTGTCATAATAGTCTCATTATCTTGCAAAGGATGGAATGACTTTGTAACACGCTGTATATGTCGCCGAATATGGCGCGTCACGCTCTACAAGAAGTAAATTAATCTTTCGTGTTTGTGTGTCGCGTCGCTTTATTAATAGTATTTAATCTGTCGTATAATATATGAAATACATCGTTCTTCTTCTTCCTAGCGTTATCCCGGTTAAGTACCAGGGTCCGCTTTACATTGCAGAGGATTTGGCTGCGGGGCGAGTTAAAATGACCGATTGCCATCTGACGTCTTCCTCTAAACCCCCACTACCTCTACAACCTTACGACTAATATCACAAAGTGACTTTAATCGGGTCCCACTGTTTTACGTGCCTTCCGAAACACGGA
>JANCMC010007398.1:37223-140410 GCA_024363005.1 Charaxes varanes | reverse complement strand
ACGCCAGCGAGGTCGGGATTTGAACCGTGTCCTTGCGAATTTAATTCCATCCCTTCTAACGTTGAGCTATTGAGACTTTTAAGTAACTTTGTAACGCTTGTAATACCGGAACCAGGCGTACCTTCAGTTGAATGATCATGTAGTGTGGCCGGGGACAATGTGTAGCTGCGCAAAGTTTTGTAGAACTATGTAGTCTTCAAGGACAAAAATGTACAAATACTTTGAGCTATGTCTGGCTCCGGCATAAGAACAAATGCACAACATGTTCACTTTCTTCCATTTCTTGTAAATTGTTCTTAATCGTGTGTGTGCTCTCGGCATAATAATAGTTACCATATCTACCACATAAAAAGAAGAACAATACTTCTTCTTATTTTTATATAGCGACTGTGCAACTGATCAATATTTTACCTTAATTATAAATTATTTACTACCAGTTTCTGAATGTACTGCTTAATGTTAAATGTCCCTTCTTTTAAACAAAAAAAGTGATGTTTTGAGAATTATCCAACAATAAAAATTTTTCATTCATATTACACAATAAATTTTGTAATTCTTAAAATCTTCCACGAAGTCCTAAAAAATATTTACTGTTCTATCTCAGAAGAGCTTGAAAGAGGAATTGAATTTAAATTCAAAAAATCTCAAAACTCAGTCCGGTAATTTTTTTGTTATCACCATTTCACAAAATTTCAGGTATGGTTAGAGCAATTTAATCTCAACCATTGTGCTTCAAATAATCCTTTACATTATAACATGATTTTTAAATTTTTAGTCTTCGTTTTATAAAAAGTTTAAATTTATTTGATGACATCTCCCGAACATCATCAGTTATTCCTTTATAATATTTACCTTTTAATACAATAGATGATAATTATTATTTCATATATTCACTTTATAAAACAATGTTACTATTAAGGATGACTGAACTTTTAATATCAAAGTCTGGAATAAAAGTTGAGAAAATCGCGCAATAGTGTCTAACGCGACTCTCGCGTCATCTACTTACAGCGAATTCCTGTTCAACTGGCGGTTTTTTCTCTTCAGCCTTTACTTTGCGTTTTCCTCCGCGCAAGCGCGCTGCCGTCGCCGCCTGTGGCCTCTGCACACGAAGATTTATCCAATCTGGAAACCTTCCGTTCGGCGGTTCCTTCGCCAACTCCTCAACTAAGAACACACGACATAACAACTTCTATAAAACAGCAGCTACGTGGAAAACCGTAAATAGTTTACGATTCGCGTGAGAAATACACAGCGATAAGCGAACTTCAATACTGTATTCT
Organism: Charaxes varanes; assembly: GCA_024363005.1. Taxonomy (NCBI): domain Eukaryota; kingdom Metazoa; phylum Arthropoda; class Insecta; order Lepidoptera; family Nymphalidae; genus Charaxes; species Charaxes varanes. Next base: position 139,127 of record JANCMC010007398.1, on the reverse strand, counting down.
CAATGAAGTAGAGTATAAAGTCGTCTGCCGTTTCGCTGATATATATATATACGTTTACAATAAAACGCTCACGAAAAGTAAATTACTTCGTAACACGTAATAATAAAGACGCATAGGGATAGGTCGTCGCATGTGTTAAATTATAAAGAATCGGATCTGGCTACGAAGGTTTCTGTACAACATATAAGGGTCATCCCTCACTTGAAGCATTCACGTAGCATTATATCTGTGAGGGAAGAGAACCGAGCATTACAGTGAATTTGTAAAGGCCCATTTACATCAGACGAGCTCATTCTACTCCTATACTATCAAATTCTTAGTTTAAACAGACGTAGAACATTCTTTAGTTCTGTCTGCGTTGATAAAGATTTTGATTCCATTCTAGTTTTTGCTCGTTGATATTTTTTTGTAAACGCTAAGAATGAGTTTTTGTTTACACTACAAGTCCGTGAAATAATGCTCTTGTGCTCTATGTTCGTTTGGTGTAAACACATTATAAGGTTACAGATTCGAGCATTACGTTACTGAGGAAGGGAATAAGAGAGAGGGGAGAAGGAGGGACGGAGTATTGTAATGTAACGCCCAAAATCGAATATGAAACGTTATTTTACAGGTGAATGCTCCAAGTGAGGAAACACCCTAATACAGGAAAAATGAGATTTTTGCATAATGGCCCAGTAAATGTAAACATTCGAGTTTGCAAAAAAATTAAACCTAAAAAGTTTACGAGGACTTTTCGGGGTTTGTTTGTAATGTTTTCAACAATCCTACCGAATTTGCGACTGTTGCAAACACGATGCGCAACTTGAGTAAAATTAAGAAGTACGTGGCACTGAAATTGAAATCCCCGGACGAAGTCGCGAGGTACAGCTAGTTTGCTGTAGTGAGCATCAAATTCAATTTTTATCCAATCGAAGGCACCGAGCCAAGTATTTATTTTAATTTTTGGAATTTATTCCTAAAGAAACGACATAAGGCCCCTGGTATGAAAAAATATGGTTAGTGAAATCGAATCTTCAATACCGGCTGCATAGAGAAAAGGGAATAGAGGGGGAAGGTGGGCGAAAGTGGGCAAGGGTGGGCTAAGGTGGGCTAAGGTGGGCGAAGATCTAAGAGGTAAACTCCAGTCGTGCGTCGCAGCTTATACACACAATTACCACTTATCTATATAAGTATATATTAAAATATTCTAGTTATCCCAAAATCTAAAATGAGGGCCAATTTAAATTTAGGTAGGTACCGAAACGGAATAACAAACTAGACCGCGATAACGCTCGGCCCCAAACACCCTAAACCTAGTCTAATTTACCTAAATGCTAAATTGCCTTGAACTTCCCCTTTCTAATATTCATAAAGCATTGACGTAGGAAAAATTCGAGCCAAATTACAATGAACCTTCTTGCGAATTTTAACATGATGTATGGAAGTCTGTATTGATTTATGGTTAAATATAAAAACTGTGTGTTAGGCCCGCATGAGGTGGCCGTGGCCAAATCAGTGGTCGATATTTGAGTAGATAGCTTGGTTATGCAGCTCTTGTTGCGACCGGGTCCTGGGTGATTTATTCTAGCACTGGTCTATATTTGATATCCGACCTCCCCCGTTTTTCGGAAAGCCCGTAAAACCATGGGACCAGATTAATGTCACATTATGATATTAGTCGTAAGGTTGTAGATATCGTGGGGGGTCGAGTTTTTCTAAGGGTCGTAAAAGGGCCTAAGGAACCCCCCTATATTAAGACATCATATTTGGTGGGGTACATTACAAGGTGCAAGGATCCCTGTATGGTTTTCTTACACGTTCGAGTATTGCGCAAACTCTCCCCTTGGGCTCTCACCATAACATTATAATTGCTCTGATTAAAGTATAAAAGCTTTATGATGGACAAGATTCAGGGCGTTTCAGACAATTTTCAGTCCATTCTTCGATCATTGTGCAATCGATATTTCCTAGTTATTTAATTATTTCTTATAAATAGTCTATATTTTTGATAAGCCTATGTATCCTAGGCTTTAATAACATAGATTCACACGTCAAGCAACCTTTAACCAACAGTTAACCTTTTGTGGCAAAAACGTATTTGCCATGTAGTGAGAACTGGATTATGCCAATACCACTTTATGACAAAAAAGAAATTGTTTTCACCTAATTTAAAATACACTTAATTTAAAAGAGAAGTGTCAAGCTTGCTATCCTAATGCGAATAATACTTTAACCGCTTAATTATTTTTATCTTAAAATAATTCATATCGGGAGCCTTTGTGATCTATGATTACCAATTAGGCTAACGACCGGTGCGAAAGCATTATTTTTCCAAACGAATTTCGTAAGTGGTATGTCGGTGTATAACAAATGAAAGGCGTTTATTAGAAGCCACAATACAGATCTCGCGTCATGAATGTTCTAGACTGATCACAAAGCGCGGTAAGCCGTTTTTTTTTTCATGAATATTAACATATGGTCTTCGTCTCTTCGCTTAACTTAATTATCTGGTTAAGGTCTAAGGGCTCTCGGCAATTTTAATTTTATGCGGATGCGGTCGCGCAAAAGTTAGGCCGACGCGGCCGGGTACTAGTACCCCTTTCTTACACAAGATCGGCAAGAAGTGGCGGCAGTGCTGTCACGTCAAGTGATGATACTGTTGTCATGTTTCGTTCCGTTAGTGAGACTTCCCGGCGGCCTAAACCCGTCATCAAAGGCCGGCAATGCATCTGCTTGCCTCCAGTTCATGCAGATGTACATAGGCGTCAGTAGGCACTTAGCTGCCTTCGTACCTAATAAAAAAAATAAAACTAATTCCACAAAGAAATTGTGCGAGGCAACGTCTGTCAATAACCACCTTCAATTAGCTAATCTGTTCTCATATAAAAAGGCACATCGATACACAAAATAAACGTACGTGATCAAGTAAGCTGATGGTATTGAAACGCTGATCCAAACATTTCACCAAGCAATTTCGCGTTCCAGCGACCGCAAATAGTAAACATATCTGTAACTACATAAATAATCACTGTGTTCGCGTTACGTGACAAATAACGTGCTTCGAATACGTTACGTTACCGCCATATGGTACTATCATGCTTGCTTTATAAGCGGTGGTTATAACGCCGGAGCCAGACGTAACTCAAAGTGTTTTTTTTGACACCTCCCACGTAAATTGTTGTAACCAAAAATTCCCAGTAGAGCGTTGCAAACATATATATTGAATTAAAATCGTCATTATGTAACATATTTGTGCATACAAGTATATTATGTTCAATAATGACTTCATTATTGTATACAGTAATTGACTGTATACAATAATGTAAAAGTTGGCGCAGTGGGCAGTAAGCAGTATATATTTGTGTATAACAGGCGGCTGTTACCTATAACACAGGCATTAAGTTGTCTACCTTAGGAACAGACGTCCGTCCGGAAGCGATTCTGGATTATAAGTAAACTGGCAGCACGTAGTTAAATACGAAATAGACATATGAAATGAGAATGTTGCGAGCAGACCGACGGACGGGCAGAGCGAAATTGTAAGGGTTCCTTGTAGTACTACGGAATCCTAAAAAAACGGATCTTATCGATACATAATGGGGTATGTTTCATGTGAATGAGTGAAATGGGTGCCCAGGTATTTTTGCCCGCCCTAAGCCAGGACTAAATTATGAAGGAAAAACGGATCATGCTCTTTCATCAATTATAGCCAATAAGATAAACACGGGCGTAAGCAATTTTTGTTAATGACGTACGTTCACACTAGTACGTCCAGGCGTTGCGTACATAATTAGACAAGTTCTTCTTAATCTCACGTAATAGTTAATTGATATTTATATTTTATGTTAACTTTTTTCGTCATACATGATCACTAAACAGCTGGTCCTCGAGTATCGTAAGTGTCTCACCAGTCACCATATTTATACATCGAGAGATAATAACACCTGTATCGTTTCGGAAAAGCCCCACTAAAAGTTGGTTTTATTTAACTTTGAGTAGAAATTAATGAGTAATTTGCGGACCTCTCGACCTCTTGATACCGAGATATATCGTTCGTTGCGAACAATTAGTGGGCAATGTTCTACGTCAATGAGACCGTTATCAACTTGCACCGAGACGTAAACATCGCTCATTGTTTGAGTTAACGCACGAAACCGTATTGTTGAGTACACTCGTACACTAAGCGTCACTTGCACTCAGTTCGAGTGCGTTCCTGTTAGATACGGGAACAAGTGAAACGGTCCGATGCTATACTTGCACTGATTTATTATTTGACGTTTTTACAAGCCCGGGAATCGAACCCACGACCCCAGGAGCAGAAGGCAGGGTCACTGCCCACTGCGCCAACGGGCCAGCCAAATATACATATTAATACATATTATATATATATATATATATATATATAATATGTATAATATATAATATGTATATTATTGATATTTATATAATATGTATATTATTTATATACATATTATATAAATATGTATAAATATATATATAATATGTATATATATATTTATACATATTTACAGTTTCGGACCTCTTTACGTCAGAGAATCAAAAACACCTGTAACTATGTCTATTTTTGAGAACACTTGATTATATCAGCCGCGGCCTTTATTTGGTAATGTTCGAAAAAGCGATTAAAATATTTACTCAGCTTGTGTCAACATGAACTGTCTATGTATAGAATTGTGTCAAACGAAATCAGGTATGTGCGATTACCTTATCGGTGCCAAAATTGAGGGCACACACCATAGTATGCGATGAACGTCATTTTTCTCATACAAACTGAATTTTTCCCTTATCTTATCACAGTTTTTGATGTGGATATGCCCTTAAATTTACTTCCATACTAGGAAGTAATTAAAAATTGATTTTAACACAATCGGGACGTACAACTTGTGTTTGTAGGCGTGTCAAGACACACTTATGTAGAAGGGTTCGGTATCTGATACGCGATAAAGTCCTTTGTCAAACAACTTCAACAGTTTTTGTCCGACTTAGCTCAAAACGATTTTTCTAGAGTTTTTTTAGTCATGTCCTATCAACATGGAAAATTTCAAGTCTAATAGGTTATTTTGAGGGCGCTATCTGTTCCCCCGAAGGACCAGATTTCGTTGGGGAGGCAGATGGCACTCCTGGCTTATTTATACCGTTCAAAAAAAGGATACAAACTCTCACTTATAAGGATCCGGAGAAAAGAGTTATTAAGGTAAAAATTTTGTATTAGTTTTAAAGTGACAGTAGTGTAGGTATGCTTAAGATTATTGTCTACGCATGTTTACTGCTTAGTTCCATTAACACTTATACATTACTAATTGATCGGGCAGACGTTGTCCTGCCAAAAGTTTGGGTTTGATAGTAGTGTAGTTAAAATAGAGCATAAAGAGAAATAAACCAATATATAGCAATATATGACACATAGTCGTCGGTTCCTAAAGTAGACAACTTAATGCCGGTGTTACAGGTTATAAACATTTGTTATACGTAAGAAAAAATTTTAGACAATCCACCCAAACTCGAGGCGAATCGAACCCACAGACCCCCAAACCAAAGACAGCGGCACTGTCAACTGGGCGAACGGGCCAGTCTCGTTAATAAAATGAAGTTGCTCGATTGGGGAAGTACCTCCATCATAAATAAAAAAACAACCGAACGAGTTCTATTACTAATGGCGGAGGTTTGCTTAGGGGAGTACCGACATAATATACTTAGGTCACTTAAACTCGAGGCGGGTAACGAACCCACAAATATAAAACAGAAGGCAGGGTCTTTGGCAACTGCGCCAACGGGACAGTGATTTTCGACTTTTAATACAGATATTGCAATAAATACATTTTTGCTCCCTAAAAACATCATAATATAATTACATACATTAATAAAAACCATTTTTTATAAATATATGCAGTATATTTTTGAAACACATCTTTTTTACTTCGCTGGTGGTCATTGTTAATTGAAGAGAATGTGCAATTAAGTTTTTGACAGACCAATATAATTTTAACAAGGGGCTGTGGGGCGAGTTAAGATGACCAATTGCCATCTCGCGTCATCTTCAGAATCTCCATAACCTCTACAATCTCACGAATAATATCTCCTAGCGAAATTGATTACGAAATACGGAGGAGGTCCGATATTTGAAAACCACTGTTAGAACTGGTCACCCATCAATCACCCAGCCGCGGGAAGGGCTACTTGACCTAATGATCGACTCAAAATGCCGGTCACTAATTAAGCTATGACGTCCCCTCGACTCAACATCGTATCGTAATAATAAATCACTTTGCGAAACAACTGCCAGTAATGCTATAAAATTGTAGAATCGCATAGGAACAGTAATTGTAATATCCTTGAAATGGAAAATAATACTTTAAGTATGAATAGTAGATATACTTTTCTGCGCACCTCTGGACCTAGCACGAACATTTTCATCCTTAGGAAGTCAACGAGTCGACCAAATTTAGCATGAAACTGTTCGTGCTAAGCCCACAGCGGATCCTTCTAAAGCGTTAGGCGAGTTGCATAAGCATTGGTATTGATTAAAAGCGTGACACGTTGCACGAACATTTTTATCCTATGTAAAGCCGACTCGTCAACTTTCTTAGTATGAAAATGTTCGTGCCAGGCCCACTGATCCTAATAAAATGATTTTAAGCCGAAAGTTTACTCCTTCGTAGAATAAAAACTATGGCATTGTTTACTGACAACTTTACACCTGACTGAAACTTTACTCCTTCTATTTTTTTTACAGGATCTTGTATCAGATCTTAAGAGTGAAACCAGCGGGAAATTTGAAGATCTGATTGTTGCCCTCATGACACCACTTCCCCAGTTCTACGCGAAAGAGCTCCACGACGCGATAGCGGGAATTCTATTTTTCATTCCCCTAAATGTTAAGGGTGGCCCACGTGGACGGATTCGCGGGGGGCGCAGATGGTGATATTATATATTTATTTATTTTGTAGTGTGTTCAACGCCTTAAACATTTACTTATGGTTAACTTAATACAAAACTAATTTTATTTTAGTATTTTTTTTTATTGTAAAAATCATGTTCACTTGTTACGTTGTACATTTTATGTTTAGGGTCGTATAAGACTATTAAAAAATATTATGCCAAAGGCGACAAAACATGTATATAGCTAAAAGCAGTGTCGCCAACCTGTGTCCCGCGGGTCACGTGAGGCCAGCGACCCCTCTCTTTGTGGCCCGCCGCTGTTTTAACAATGCCAATCTATTTCTTGTAAATAAATAATATACATATTTAATTGCCTTACACAAGTGTAAATTTTTTCGTATTGTACTAAAATTTATTACTTTTAAAATCGCTTTCATAAATAGACAACTAGACATCCATTTCCAAATAATTATTTTACAATCGTGACACGTCTACGTCTAATTTTTTAACAATGTTGCCGGTGCGGGTAAAAGGTTGACGAAGTCTGACTTTAAGGTTGGAAGCAGGTGATAGTCCTAAATGTTAGTACTTGGGAGTATTCAAATCGTGGAACCGACTGTGAAAATTTGCTTCCACACTATGAACACGTGCTAATAAATTACACGTGGAAAAATGTTTAGAAATTTATGATATAGAGAAAGAGAGAGAGAGAGAGAGACGAATTTCTTAGCATTCCATGGATTCACCATGCGGGTGTCGGGTCCATCGCGTTGCAGAGGAAGGAACCATAGCAGTGCCCGGGACTTGTGACCCGGGTGTAGGTTTAGGAGCGCGCACAGATTTCTTAAGAACTAATACATAAATTTCTTAAAACTATCATGGCTGGTTAGGAAATTCCAGCAACATTTTTAATAATAGTAAGGTTTGAGGTGGCGGACAGTAAAAAATGTCTAATTCCGGACACCTATGAAGTAAATCATTAAGCAAGCGCAATGCCTGAGTAAGAGGGTCCTGCTGTCCTAGTAAAGTACTACATCGTCTCCGTGCTATCGCATAACCATTTGGCACATGTGACGATACCATCTCTAACACTGTCGCATTAATTCTTCTACCTTGTATTAGATAGAGAACATGCAAAAGTAAACCAATAGTACGCCTAAATTCCAGGGTATTATAGCCAGCCATGCCCAAATATATACTCCATTTTACGCGTTGTAAACTACTGTTCTTAGGGTTAATTTATATCTAGAATATTCATTTATATATTGGAAATTAAGGTAGCGTAAATTGCCTCTGACTATTATTATTGAATAGCGACCTAACATCAAAAATCTGCAGGCAGATGGTACATGAAAGTAAGTGCATATTCTACTGCGAACCACGGTAACGAAATATATACGTACCTACTCATTTTTACGTGACGTAAACTACTGTTGTTAGACTTCATTTATATCTTGGAGATTCATTTATATCTTAGAAATTCATTTATATCTAAGAGATTCATTTATATGTAGGACATTAAAGTAACAAAAGTCACGTTGGACTAAATTTTTAGTCATTTTTACGTTTTGCAAACTACAGTTCCTAGAATTCATTAATATCTTGGAGATTCATTTACATGTTGGTTGTGTCTCAATATATTGATTTGTGGTGTAATGTACAGTGGACTAAAGGTCTTCTATTAGATGGTATACGATAGTATCTGTCCTAGTAGCTACTTATTCTTCTATTGGTTGTCATGAAACTCATGTCAGACTTAACATGGCTTGTGTGCATGTTAATTGTTGAATTCCATCTCAACGCTCAGATCTTGATTATTTTGTTATGATACAATCGGCGAGAACCGACATTCATTACCACCTGAACAACCTGAAGGCTAGCATACATCAGCATTGCCGTTAAATAGGAATTTAGGCTACTGGGAATTCTCACAAACCAAACGAAACGCGTTAACAATACCATCATTTGAATTTATTGGTACTAGTACCCGGACACGCGGGTACAATTCGGTTGCAGACCAAAAGGATTGCAAGCGTTGAGCTAACTCTAATTAAATAAATGGGAGTAAAGAAGGAATGGAATAAAAGGATATAAAGGTAGATGGAGATGAGAGAAAGGATGTAGATACTACTGTCATGGACTATGTAGAGGGAGTGACAATAGCAGCTAGGGTAGTCCGGGGTCGCGTATCCATAGTGGATATGACCAGTTATCGAACAGATAAAGAGGAAGATCCACCTCCTGGATAAAAATGATTAATGTTACATAACGATGCCGCATTGTCAATTCATTAGACTTTTCTCTTCAAGACTTTGAGACATCGATTACATCTCCAAGATGAGAGATTTATTTTCCTATAAAGACCTATACTTATCTGCTAGTTACAAATAATTATCTCGATTTTCATTATACATGATTAGTTCTTTTAATAGCAGTAACGTAATTTTCATTTCTGCCATACAGATTGACTTTGATTGTTAACTGGAATCAAATCTATATACCTACATGAACTGGATACCTACGAGAAATGGAATCAAATCTATATACCTACATGAATGTGTAACTGTACAAAGTTTTGTAGTACTTTGTGGACTTCAAGGACAAAAATGTACAAACACTTTGAGCTATGTCTGACTCCGGTATACCTACCTATAATAACTTTAACTTTATCCTCTTATTTTGTTCAGTTTTCCGAGTAGCTTTCCACTTAAGAGCAAGTTAAAGACGTTATAACGTCAAAAATATTTTTTACGTGCAAACATCTTCAGACCAGTAAATTTTGTAATGTCCACATACATTCCGGCCCACATTTTACGAGCGAGCTACCTTTCCACATTATATTTTTATGTGTCGCCATCGTCTGCCATATTTGCTAAGATATTGGGTATGGATAAAGTGGCCACACTTCCCGATATATTCAGGACTGTTTAGTTTTAAATCTACATATTTTGCTGTTTCCTGAATCTTTACTCTGGGATAATTTACATAATTATCCCAGAGTAAAGATTTGCATGCAAGTAAAATGAAAAACAACTAAACTTCTCTACTTATAGTAAACAATGACCAAAACCTACAAACGCTTGAAAAGGTTAGACGCTATAAACGTTTTCAAACCCACTATTTTAACTCGCTCGTTACCACCTCTAACCTATTTCTCAAAGAGCTTTGACAAAACATGCTCGCCATCTTCTAGAAAATACTAAGCAAATAATATTGCTTTACTTTAGTTTTTGGCTACTAAAAGCATAAATGAAAAACCGGAAAAATGAAAGCATAAATATAAAAAATTCAAGTCATTAACGTTTCTATTCAGAAATAACATGGCATTAAACAAAGAATTTCGTCGATTGTGCAAATGCGAATTTTAAAAATGGTTGGCCATCGTCATTGGCACGATTACTACATCAGAAGTGTACAACTAAGAAGAAGAGGAAGAATATAAAAAATCCCGATTTGAAGAAATGCATGGTCACTTTAGGTATGAAGCCATATCCTGACACCCGCACAAATATGGACTCATTAATATATTTTATTGCCACAATTTGTAACTGTGTTGTTTATGTATCATTGATGTCAATAAATATCAAATAAAAATAATACAAGTAGCATTATGTTAAGATCAAACATGTGATATTTATTATTCCCTTACCTTTGGATTTAAAACATATAATGCTAGCTGCATTATATGTTTTACCAGGTCGTCTAATGGTATGGCAACACGTTGCAGCAGCATGCGTCGCACCGGCATGCGTCGCTATGGCATGCGTTGCCCTGGCATGCATCGCCCCGGCATGCATCGCCCCGGCATGCGTCGCCCTGGCATGAATCGCACCGGCTGCGTTATTTATTTTATAATGTGTACTTATGTCTTGTGCCTTTTTTTAAATATAAAAATCTCTTTTATACAAATTTTTCGAAAAGACTCATCGCATCTTCAGGGCTCATAATTTTTTTTATTGCAATGATTTTTAAGACTATTTTTTAACTTCACCACCCCAGTTACTATTTTTTAAAGCTTTCGTTAAGTAGGTGAAAATTAGATATAGCAATATAATATGTTTAATAATTATTGCACTCTCAAAATTAAAGATTTTCAGTTAACATTAATATTGTACCATAGAGTGACCGCTGTGGGAGAGAGCTCCTATATTATTCATTGTAAACCAACAAATTATGTATCGGCTGATGTTTTATGGACAACATTATAGTCTGAGAGATAGATACAACGATTTCTACCAAAACAAAAGCTTTTTGGTGCTAATATCATAAAGACACTATCGCCTATTTCAAAAACCCTTATAAATTAGTACATAATAAGTTAAAATCTCTATCTCTACATAATAAGTAAAAATCTTTGAAATCTAGTTTTTTGGCTTAAAAATGTTCTTTCTCTATTAAATATGCAATCAAATCTAAAATCTCGGAAGGCCAGTAATGAATAAAGAAAAAAGTAACAAGGAACAAACGGACAGGCAGCTCACCTGATTTACAGGCATGACGGCAACTTTTGAAGTGTTCTCAAGTGTCTACTATTGCCAAATAATATTTATGCTGAAATTAACGTTTTTTAAGCAAAAAAAAAAAAACATAAATTTAAGGATTAAAACACGCTCCAAAACACTCGAAGTTGTCATGACGTCACTTTATATTAACAGTGCGTTCCACCAAGCGCAAACTCGACGTGTTGGCCGCGACCATAACAATGGCACTCGTGAAATGTCGAATATCGGAATGAGCACTTTGAAACGTTGCGATGGCTTATTGGAACGCAATTATAATATACGGTAGCGTCATACGCTCTGCTGGTTGTTTTAGCTATCATGGCGGACTGTTGTATTTTGTAATTTAATTTTTTTTGTTAATCCTTATTAATCTCGCTTGCAATATAAAAATAAATACATTGTCAAGCTTCATTTAGCTTATTTTATCAGGTAATAAAATAAGCATAAAATACATAATTTAAATGATTTCTGTTTACTGTGGCTATGCTTATTACCGACGCCCATGAACATCTGCAAAATCACTGGGCTCTTAGATGCGTTGATAGCCTTTGAGAAATGAGTATGCTTTTTTATTTGGACGGGCCCGTTGGCGCAGTGGGCAGTGACCCTGCCTTCCGCCCCGGGCGTCGTGGGCACGATTCCCGACTCGAGTCTGGGTGTATTATCCATATGTACGTATATATATATTAAAAATACATATGTATTTGTGTATAACAGGCGGCTGTTACCTATAAAACAGGCATTAAGTTGTCTACCTTAGGAATAGACGTCCGTGTATCATATAGTCCTATATATTTATTTATTATTATTTATTATTGAAGGTCCCCAAGTCGTATACGTTTGTCTCGATTTTCTCTGTGGCCTCTTGGACTACAATCGGCCTCTCGCGCGTTCACAACAGCAGTTTATTCAACATTTTTCGTTTCCCATGTCCCTTTAATATTCCGCCGATGCCTCGCGAGCGCTCCCACGGGAATACATATTTTGTACGTTTCCAGATGAGATCTGTTGGCAGGCGTCTTAAATTCACAAATTTTGCCAAATTTTTGGTAAGAATTTCATATTTTATTGATATTTGTTAAGGTTCTAGTATTTTTTTGTTTTATGCAAGGAAACATTTTTTATTTATTTCAGTTACTATTATCACAGGGGATTAACCACCATATAGAAATAATATGGACATTCAACCTTTATAATGCCGGAGCTAAACATAGCTTCATTTTAATGATCACATCAAGGATCATGTAGAGTAGCTGGGGACTTTGTGTAATTTCACAAAGTTTTGTAGAACTTTGTAGACTTCAAGGACAATATGTGCAAACACTTTAAGCTATGTCTGGCTCCGGCATAAGAACAGTGTTACCATAAGTGAAAATTGTGTCAATAAATGCTATTGGAGGTTGTTAAGACGGTAACGATATCGAAGTAATGGGTGCCTATAAAAGCAATATACTAAATATATAGGTGATTATTCGCTTAGGTACTTGAGACTAATAAAGACAAAGTGCAGCCAAGTGATTTGTATCACTGATATCTCGAACAGTTTATAAAAGCTTAAGGTCACCTAACAAAAAAATCAAAACCGCGGGACATTTATATATTGAATTTGGAATTAAGATAGTTTATAGTTAGAAAATGTCTGTTAAAAACGACTTTTTCGAAACGGTCAGAAGAAGTTCTGATGGCAGGTTTAATTTTCAAATCAAATGTAAGTGTAAGAATCTATAAATATACTTAACTAGTGTAGTGTTAATTAGTATATAGTCGCTAACTAAATTTACTTTTGTTACTTAATTTTGAATGTGGTGTTTACCTTAATATAGTTGTACAATTAGTTCATACCCCTTTTATGTATTTTAAAATAACCAATGTATCATTGTAACAACTGCTGGTGAACCTTTTTTAAATAAAATAAAAAAAAATAACAATATTAAAGACGTGATTTGTCCAATAGATAATGTCCAAATATAATTAACAAGTCTGTGAATAATATTTATGCTTTAAATTTGAATATTACAAAGTTACCAATTAAGTTTAAAAACGTGTTGTAACTTAAATGTACACTAACTAATCTTCATACGTATATCTAAATTATTTTACAAGAGACAAGGATTTGTGGCTTTATTCACCTCGCTAGTAGGAAATAAACATGATTAATTTATAATAAATTCAAAAACTCATCCATCGAAATTCAATCAATATATATATAAATGAATCCCAAAATGTGTTGCTAAGCGTACATCCCGAGAACAGCTGAACCGATTACGTTAATTCTTTTTTTTATACTATTCCTTGAAGTACGAGGATGATTCTTACGGAGAGAAAAATTGTCTGAAAAAGTCTAATAACAACACTTTTCTATACTCCTATAAAGACGATTCTTAGTCATTCTTAAAAGTCAATTTGAACTTTAATACCATACCATAAAGTTCAAGTGTTAGTAGAGAGGTGTGTTAGCAGTGAGGGCAAAACAATTGAGTGACGTTAATATCGTATAAATACTGAAGTCAATATTTGTCAATATTTATACGAAGGTAACATTAGACAAACACGAATTGTCTGTGGTGAAATGTCAATTGGAATGTAATCGTATCTTTGAAGGGGACGGGAATGGGAACGGGGATTCTATAGGATAATAAAAGTAAACAGTAAGTAACCCTACGTTCGGGCAGGACCCGCCAGTATTGAATAGATTTATTATGGATGTAGGTGTCTTAATTGTGCAGAAAATGTAAATGTAAACCATGAAGTTATTCAACAATATATATTTTTTTCAGTATATTTTAATTTCTTTACAAACCTAGTCTGATATAGCATAATGCTACGCATCTGTTTCTTTACATATTGAAGAATGTGAATAAAGATCAAATCTGATATAAATAGATTTTAATTTTAAAAGACAAATTTTCGACAATTTTATACAGTTGAATAAGATTCACTATTTTTTAAGAATAAATCCTTCTAGGTATTCGGTAAAAAAATGTAATTTTGTAGAATAAATAATGTAACAAGCACTAGATGCGTTGCCGGCCTTTAATGTTTAGGCCACCGGGAAGTTTCACAAACCGAACGAAACACGACAACAATGTCATTACTTGACGTGACAGCATTGCCCCACTTCACGCCGATCTTATGTAAGAAAGAGGTACTGGTAACCGGCTCCCGGACGCGCAATTCCAATTCGGCTACAAGCAAGACGTTTCCTCTAATTAAAAAGCTTAAATTAAAAGCTTGAGCCAGGATAAGGTGCGACAATACCCCAAAGGCGTCGTGGTTTGAACCGGCTCATTTGCGGATTTAATTACCTTCTACCGTTGAATTATTGATGCCCGGATCATGCGTTGGTTTATACCAGTAGTTGAATTTGTTTCACCTCAATGTCCAAGAGTACACAATACTCTTGCAATTGTCCAGGAATCTCTTACCTTATAAATGCTCTGTGGAAACAGTTGCCAACTCTGTTTTCAATTTTTAAAAAAAGTTGATCATGGGCAGTGTTAGTTAGTTATAATTTAATTAAAATATTTGATTTGCAATCAAAAAATATTGAACTTTCAATTTATCTTAAATAAGAAGCAATAGCTGTTACCTATAACACAGGCATTGAGTTGTCTACCTTAGGAACAGACGTCCGTGTGTCATATAGTCCTGTATATATCTATTTATTATTATTTATATTATGTCATCTGTACATCGTTTCGGCGCGTAGGTGCATTGACACGGGCGAGTCAAGTGGTGCGAATCGCTTGCAACACCGGCGTCAAGTGCCCACATCCAGCTGACTAAGCGCAGTTATTGCGCAAACGATATTCATTATATTAGAGATAAGCCCAGATAAGAGATTCGTGTTGTGAATGATTTGATATTACGCCATCATCTAACAGCGCAGCGCCGTAAATTTTGATATTTGCATATCTTAATTATAAGAAAGTTAATTATAAGAAAATATGGCGGCACGTAACTAACCAGTATTGTTTACATACTTTATTTATTTATTTAATGCTGAATGTACAAAATAAAAAGACAATAACAGAACATCTAATATATAAAATTCTCGTGTCACGGGGTGCGTTGTCAAAGTCGTCCGAAACGGCTGGACCGATTTTCATGAAATTTTCTCAACATCTATTTTCACCTAAGTGTTAAGGGTGGCCCACACAAATGGAGTCACGGGGCGCAGCTAGTACTCTATAAAATATAGCGTTCAAGAGCGTTTTTATCGCTTATCGCGATCTCTCATAGACTATGAAATTTTATTTTATATTATACTTTATTGTATATTTGAGGAGGTCGTGTCAATCAGTGGCCGGTATTCGAGTCAATCGCTGGGTTAAGCATTTCTTACCAAGGCCGGGCCGTTCTTTCAAACTTTCTATTATACATTTGTATCACATACAAATAACATAGACTGTATTTCTATTGCTAAACGATTTTTTAAATTGGTTACTGCATTCTATTTATCCTATAATATTAGTCTATTACCCGTTCCCTTTCCCATTCCCCTTGTGTAAGTATATAAGCTGTATTATGTATTAACAGCAAATACATGATTAAATATTTTTATTCTATAACAGTACGGAATATTCGTTGGAGATGATCCGACCACAGCTGAACACCTTGCGTTTACAATAAAACAGTATGACAAGATGACAAGATTGCGGAGACAGTAAGTAAGACATATCAAGTTTTAACGAAGTACTGTGGATTCCAGTCTAAAATGTTGGCACTCCTTTCTCTCTTCTTCAAAGAAGGTGGGTTTCCCTTAAATAATAATAGGAGTGACACTTTTTGGAGTAATTGAACTTAAGAAAAGCAGCACGGTGCTGATTTCCTTTTTTTATGAATTTATCTTGACTGTCCATTGCTAGACGTAGATTTCTTTTGTTTTTTTACCTTTAGAGATATTCCATTAGATTCTTAGGTATTCCAGAAAGCTATTGCTTTCTGAGACTAAGTAGATTGCCAGTAGGAGATATTGTAGCTCCTTGTTCTCTTGCACTGCAAGGTGACAATCCAACCTTCGTTTGATTCCTCTTTTCTCTCTATCGAACTCATGGGGATCCATTGAATAGCAGTATTGTGAATATAGACAAAAAAAGTCTTAACAATGACTTTTCAGATCCACGTGTTGAGATATTATATTGATCCGAGCGCTAAAAAGACAAAGTACAGCATATTTTAAGGGATTGTTCCCTTTAGAAGCGTATTCTTTTTAACAGGGCTCACCTGTTTATAATAATTTGGATCATCAGTTGCATCATCAACTAAATCTATATTTAACAGCAAGGATCGCCTGGCTGTGAGGCATTTCGGGCGTCTCGTTCATGTTCGTGGCCCTCATCTTGACCCCGTACGCGTCGTTCACGAACTGTTCCTCCTCCTCTGTAAGAGTAAGTTAATACCAATGAAATCACCTGAGCCTTAATAGCTCAACGGTATAAGGTATGGACTAAAATCTGCAAGGTACCCGGTTCAAACCCCACCGTCGTTATGGTTTAGTCGCACCCATTCCTGATACAAGCTTTTAATTTAAGCTTAGTAGGAGGGTAAAAGGAAATATTAGACGTACCTAAAAGTATTCCTAATATTTTTTTTAATATTGTGACGTCCTGATGTAAATACAAGACCACGCTGTCGACCATGGAGAAGATAGTGGGATGAGCTTGACAAATGCTTAATTAACTAGTCTACAGAGATTTCCTATCTACTCTAGTACTAGGGTTTGCTTAGATTGCAGAGTATGTGGCTGTGGGGCGAGTTAAGATGACAGACTACAATCTAACATAACCCCTGGAACTCCCACACTATTACTCTATACTTGAAAAGCAGCTTTAGAACTGGTCACCCATCTATCATCCAATCGCAGTAAGAGCTACTTAAGCTACCAATCGACTTAAACGCAGGCGACTGATTAAAAAAAAAAGAGTAAAAATGTTTTATTTGACCAGAAAGTTGCAAATGTTACAAAATAATTTAAAAAACAAAAAACAGACTCTATTATTCCACCACAAAGGTCCTTGCCTGAGCACGATGTTGCAGTACATACTTTTTTTTGTTGGGAAATGCTTTTGCACACTTTTTTTTTTTATGTTACAAGGGGGCAGACGAGCAGGCAGCAGGCACCGAAGTGCCCACCGACGCCCATGGACATCTGCACGACCAGAAGTCAAGTACCAAAGTCCACTTAAATTGCAGCGGATATAGTCTATGGGGTGGGTTAAGATGACCGTCTGCTGTCATCCCCAGAACCCCCACAATCAGTAGAGATTGTAGAACCTCACAAGTAATATCACTCAGTGACATTAACCGGAACCCGCTGGTTTACGCGCATTCTAAAACTCGCAGGAGATACCATCTCTGATGAGATAATTGCCATACTATCTCTTTTATCTCTTTGCGTGCTCTTTTTGCTTTCTTTTGATGCAGATATAGATTATTTGTTTAATTTAGGTAACATTAATTAATTTGGTAATACGACAATACTATACATTCCTTAATATAAGCGAATTATTATCTGTTCGAAAACAATCATATTATCCCTTTCTTTTCTCTTCTGGTACAGGTACATTTGAAGGTTTAAATGTTTCAAATGTAACTCGTTTATGAGTAAGGTGTTGATTACAAATGACCCAATGAACCGTTGATTAAACCACATTATAACTCGTGAGTTCCCCATCTCTAGGGCAAGGTCTCGTTGAGACAATTCACGTAATGGGCGGAAGTAATTTGACCACGTTTCGCGGACATCATAGCTTGTGTATAGATATCAGTGTGACCGCTCTTTCGTTTTGTCCCGATTCTTTATCAATTTTTTTTTATTGTTATGGATAGATAGAATATGAGCAATAAAGGTAAAGGTAAAGAAGAATGACGGTAAGGAGATTGTAGCTCCATCAGTGTCTAGTATTTGAATCGATCGCTAGTTTAAACAATTCTTACCGTGAGTTAGATATTAGATAGTGACCCATTCTAATGCCGGCAGATATAGCTTCACTTCAATCATCTTGTAGTGTGAGGCCGGGGACTTGAGGTATATTTTAGTATGGGTATTGGGTAGTGTTTCTTTGTATAGTTAAGAATTTTTTTTTTAATTTTTATGACAGAATTCAGTTTAAGCAAAAGGAGGTTGCGCCATTTGAGATATAACATATCCATATACATAGGTACGTGTCCAATTTCACCCCATCCCATTTGAACTAAGATTGTCTTCCACTCCACAAAGTCGTTACAAATAAGAGTTAGCAAATAGTTCCCTTCGAAGGGGAAGAGCGAACTATCTAGAAGTGACACTTGAGTCGAGGTTCTCGTCTTCATCCCTCGCTATAATGATTCTTTCGAGTGTTCCTCCAAAATCATGAATTTCTTACTAAAGGAGGGTCCTAAAATGTTTATTTTAGTAGGCACTTGATGTGAAAACAATACGAAAATGCAAATGAAATTTTTAATAAGGGCTTCTGTCACGAAATGTTGAGGATTAGATGGAACACTCCATAATAAAGGTAAAGACGAAATAAATTATCTTAATCTCAAGGGATGGCGTTATTTTTATTTACTTCTTGACGTAACAACGTCTTATAAGTCGACGAATGCCGCCGACTACGCGCACGGAAGTGCATTACTCATTGTCACGTTCCACCTGAGCCCGAACGTGCAAGCGAGGGCGCGGAACAAGCGATAGAGAAGCACGATCGGCCTTAGCGTTCGGCGTTATCACGTTAAATTATCGTCCGTAAATCTATTTCAGGGATGAGATAACCAATGTGTTTTTTTGAATGTTACTTTACTGTTAGTGTTCTACAATTTGCCATTAACGACAACCATACAAAATGATATTTTAATACGACATCATTATTATACTAAGTTCAATTTATACGATAGTTATCATCTGTCTGAACTAAAAACCGCGCGTCTGGAACTGACGTCTGCTAAATTGTTAACTGAACCACTATACCTGCTCCGCTGCAGGTAACAACTGCTATATGACAGATTTCTGTCTATCGGATTCGCTAGTTAACATATATTAACGTATAGATTTCTGACTTAATGAGGTAGTTAAGTATTCTTAAATTTTCTAACTTTTCGCGCATTTATTTAAATCTTTACCTTTCATATGCACCTTCTCCGGACAATAACAAACACAAGAAAAAAAAATAGAGAAATTATTCCAGGCGTTCACGCGGAACCAAGGGAAATTGGGATAGATACGTGAAGCAAAACCTTTTAGTACCATTTTAAGAAAATTACGGGAGCAGAGGAGTATAAAAGTTGCCACAATTGTAGTTTATATAGAGGATGGTGTGCGAATGCTTATATATTTACAAAATATGCATTAAGAATATATTCAATTACATAAATAAAACCTCACGCCATGCACTTGGTGCGCCAAACGATTTACAAACATGTGTATTCATTTTATTATAGCATGGAGTCTAAGCGTATTCATCACAACCGTATCAAAAGAACAATATATTTTATTTTGTCGTCCGATTTCGTCGAAATAATTATCCCAGTGAGTTTTTATCATATTCGAGCAACATGGGTAATTTCAAGTCTCTACAACACATAGTTCGGAAATCCACTGTGCGGGCGGACAGACGGACGGAAGAACGGATGCTCATAAATGAATAGTAAAGATAACAATGCTGCAATGCTTGGTTGTTTATATTGTTAACTAGCGGACCTGGCAGATGGATGATATCTTGCCCGAACGTTGGGCTACGTACTATATACTTCTATTACCCTTTACCGTCATCGCTGAACTCTTTTAGCAAAAGGACATCTCGTACCAGGGGAAATATGCTGAGAGCATAACATATTCCAGCCATCCGCCGTGCGAGGTATTCGTTCAAAAGCTCTTTCAGATGGTAATACGGCACCATTTTAGAATATCTCAAGGTTAACGTGATAAAGACGTTTGTTTGAAAATAATTCTGTTGCGTTCGTGTTTGTTTTTTTTCTATAACAACAGAAAGGTCAGAAGGCTCGTATATACGTTAGATTAAAGGAGTCCACAAACAAATGCCGGATTCCATTAACAAAATATTATATTACTAAAATAATGTTAACATATATATACGTGAAGCTAAAACTTTAGGTACCACATTAAGAAAATTGCGCAGACTGTGAAATACGAAATTTGGCACAATTGTAGTTCATATAGATGAAGGTGTGCGAATGCTAATATATTTTTTTTTATGTTACAAGGGGCAAACGAGCAGGCAGCATACAGCTAAGTGCCTGCTGACGCCCATGGACATCTGGCCAGGAGGCGACAGATGCGTTGTCGGCCTTAATGACGAGTTTAGGCCCCGGGAGGTTTCATAGTATGCAATATTAATGTATTAAATTATTTAAATCAAACCTCACGCACACCAACGCCAGACGACTTACACCACATACACATTTACATGATGAAGTCAAAAGCGTAATGGTGACAACCGTATGCTATTAACTGTCATATAAAAAAAAAATGTCGTTGTACTAGAGAGATTTGTGGGTGAATTTCGACCAGCCAGCGATCTCTAGTTCTATTATTTTTTACGGTAATATTTTCCTAGTAGGTATTTAATAAAAATGGAAAACTTTATCTCCAAGTATACTTCTACAGATGGTCGTATAGTTTATTAGCTATTTCTTTAAATTACAGAAACTGCATACATTTAGGCCCCTGCTCGTCTGCCCCCTTGTAACATAAAAAAAAAAAAAAAAAAAAAAAAAAAATGGACATCTGGACCACCAGAAGACTCGCAGATGCCTTGCCGGCCTTTAAAGAGGAGCTTAGGCTGCCGTGAATTCTCACAATCCGCACCAAACCTGACAACCATACCATTACTTGATGTTACAGCATTACCGCCACTTCGCCGGTCTTATGTAAGAAAGAGGTACTAGTAACCGGACAAGGTCCAAATCACCTGCAGACTAAAAGAACTGCAAGCGTGGAGCTACCTTTAATTTTTAAATTTAAAGTCGATTTTTTAATCAAGGAAGGTTATGTTTATATTTTCAGTTGCCACTAACTTATATAGAAAAATGCCCTTTTAGGATAATTGGTTGGGTTGCCCCCATAAAAGTTCAGGAACCACTGGCCCCATATTTCAATAAAGCCTGAAATTTCCACATTAGCGCATTTAGCATTTACATCATTAATTTGTTTCCAATTATTTTGTAGACTGTTGCTGTTCACTGCGCTCGTTGATAGAATTATACAAATGATTAGTTATATTTTAAACTAATTAATTATTACCAAACCGCACGCCCGACTGAGCAAATATGCTAACGTTATAATTTATTGAATGTTTATATACAAACATATTATATACATATATGTATATTTGTGCTGCAGAAAAAACCTGTACGTGCACTGTGGATATAACATAAATAATTTTGACAATCCATTTTTCAATAAGCGTAAATAACTTAAAGAAATTAAAGATACAGCTAGGTCAACTTAAAGAGATCTCTGAAACCTAATTTATTTCGATAATCTAATGCATATTATATAAAAATATTAGCAGTAGCACACCATCCTCCATACAAACTATAATTCTACAAAATTCCGTACTCCTCCGTTCGCGTAATTTTCGAAAAATGGTACCAAAAGTTTTCGCTTCACCTATTAATATGTAAATTACCTGTAACTTTGCGCATAATCGCGCGTGCGAAGGCACTGTAATGATTATTATGCTTTCCTTAATACATATTTTCGAAAACACTAAATGTATCTTAAACGGCTAAATGGATATTGATGAAATTTTATGTTTAATTGAGTAACTCCCTATTTTCAAGTCACAAATAGACCCGCAGTTATTAGAGTCTAGGAACAATGTTTTTGCCGATCGGGTAGGGAGGGCAACCAATAAAAGTAAAGTAATCGATGTTATGTCTTTTAACATCACCTATCTGGCAATGGAAATCCCATCATAAAAGGACCAGTAATTTCGGAGATTACCCGAAACATACAGACGAGCAAATAAATTTTATTTACATAGAAAATGTACTAAAACAATATAAACCAAAACTCATACCTACAATGTAAACCGAACTTCACATTGTGCGAAGAAAATTTATGACTGTTTTGCATTTATGACTGAGGACATTTATGAAAGCTCGGCTCAAGACTATGACTAGTAATAGACAACACGGATGAAAAAAAAATTGGGCTACGTAGAGAACGGTTCATTGTTAGGGTTCCGTACCTCCAAACGAAAGAAGGAACCACTTATAGAATTACTTCCCTGTCCGTATGTCTGCCTGTCAAGACCCTTTTTCTCAGGATAGAGATCCTGGTACCAGTGCCTCTTTCTAACATAAGATCGACGTGAAGTGGCGGCAATGCTGTCATATCAAGTGATAGTACTATTGTCGCGTTTCATTCTGTGTGCCAGACCGGTGGCCTAATCTCAACATTAAAGGCCGGCAACGCATCTGCTGGCCTCCTAGTGGTGCAGATGTCCAAGGGCGTCAGTAGTCACTAATGTGAGCCTCCTGATCGTTTACCCCACGTTGACATATAAAAATGTGTATATTTCAAACTGTACCCATGCGATGCCGGGTCGGATGGCTAGTATGCAATAAACAGCCTTGCTGCTTAGGTGGCCGGCAATAAAATTTGCAATTGTATGAATTTCATCTCGGCACACACCTGTTGTGTACTTTGTGCGAACTCCGTTTCAGCTAATTAAAGCGTTTTGGTAGCTTCTGTTTTTCTCGTGAATTTGTGTTGTCCTCTTGTTAATGTTTTAGTGTATTAAGTTTTTTCGTTTTTTTTTTTCAGGAAAGAGGAAGGTGGATCAAGAAGGGGGAGGCCTTTGCCCAGCAGTGGGATACAACAGGCTAATAAGAAAAAAGTTTTTTCGGGTTCCGTAGTCCTTCGAGGAATCTTTATAGTTCCGCTCTGATAGTCTATCGGAACTGACTAACTTCTACAATTGTGAACATAAATGCAGGAAATTTGGTACAGACATGTGTTGCGTATAGTTTTATATATTTTATACTAACTGTGCCCGCGACTTCGTCCGCGTAAAATTAGGTAAAAAAATTAGATTCAATTTTAGCGTGATGATATATAGAGCCTGCAGCCTTCCTCGATAAATGGGCTAACACTGAAAGAAATTTTAAATCGGACCAGTAGATGCTGAGATTATCGCGCTCAAGTCAAACAAACAAACTCTTTATATACTAATAAATATATAGATTTGGCATCTTAAAATATTAATAATTTTCATTTTGGGGGTGGCTCCCATAAATGTGAAGTGGAGTTGAATTTTTCTCATTTATCACCAGAATCCCATGTACTCGTACTGATATACAAGCTCTATTTTACTATGTTATTCTATTAACTTAATATTATAACTTAACTAGCGGCTTCCCGGAACTTCATCCGCGTAAACTTGCGAGAGCGCTCAGAACTCTTTACTATCGAAACATCCTTTCTTAGCGGATGTCTAATAAATATTAACTACCTCCTTGCCAAATTTCATCTTTGTACGTCCCGCGGTTTTCGAGATTTCGTGCTAGGTGACCGTTCGCATTTATATGAAGACCAGCGGGAGCGAATCAGTCTAGTTCCAGCAATCAGAACAGGCAAACCGCATCGGGGCTATATTGTACACGAACCATTTGAACCCACTTTGGACCCACTCATAACTCAAGAACTGCTCATAAACATAAAAATTTGGCTCATATATTGAGACCTGTGAGATACATATATGTTCCAAATTTTATAAGCACACCTTCAAAGGTTTTTAGATAGATTTGTTTACTTCCAACTCCGAACCGATCAGAAAGCTTTCAAACCAACGAGTTCATAGAAACCATAAAAAATTTCAACAAAATAAGATATGCGTCTATACTTATATTTTAATTGCTTGAAGACTTGACTTGACTGAAGAATATCAGGTCTAGTCGCCGGATTTGAAGAATTACTTCAGTTTTAGATAGCCCAATTATCGATGAAGGCTATAGGCCAAGTATAAGTTAAAAAAATAGACATTTTTTTACTTAATTTTACGCGGACGAAATCGCGGGCACAGTTGGTTGTAAATAAAATATGAAATTTATTATAATTTTCTTTAAAAAAAGTTATTAAATTGGGAGGTTTTCAAACTCGAGCACAAAGTCGCGAGTTTCGGCCTGTATCGTATACAACTACAAGTTGCAATAATTGATTTTATGCAACAATTAAATTAATTAACATTCACCACATTGTCATAACAGCGTCAAATCCATGGTTTTCCCGTACTTATCCGCTTGCGGTTACCATGTAACTCTACTTTGCTAGAAACATATCCATGGAGGAATTTTTATTTACGGTTGTTAACCGACTTCAAAAAAAGGATCGACTATATGTCATTTATTTGTATGTATGTCACGCGATTAGTCCGCCATTTATGAACCAATTTTGATGATTCTTTTATGTTTGGTAAAACATTGGTGCCATCGGTATAGGGCGGAACCTTTATGGCTTTGTACCGACTTCAAAACATCAGTAGGTGTCTAGTAAATCATATAAAAGAACGAAATATGAAATCAAGATCTTAAATATATACATATATATTTATTTATTTATTTATTTATATTTAATGTATATTTATTATCATAATTATGTTTATACCTCAGATAGCTTTAGTTTTTTTTCTTAAATATTTTGTTGCACTTTTTTTTCTTGTACGTCCGTGGTTAGGTAAGCTGACATAAAATGCTTGCAGCATTAATCTCACCTAGTTCTACAATAGCTTTTTTAAATTGTGCACTACAGAGAATAAAAAAATATTATTTTATTTTTAGTTCCTTGGCATTTTTTCTTTATTTAAAAACAATTTATTCATAATAACGTCAAAATGGCCGTCTTGTGTTAAAGTTAGCAGCTTGGAGTATATATACGTAGACGAAATATGGATATACGTACATATTTACTTCAAAAATATTTCAGTACAAGAAAAAGATGGAAAGCGACCAAAGAACCTGTTGTTAAATCACCGTCGTGCTTAAACATCAGCAAACGATTTGACGATACTTTATCAGTACGAAACCCTAAAAAGCGGTCCTCAAAATAAGCATATCTTCAATCACAGCGTGGAGACCGATATTTTTCACGGTACACGGTACCGGATAACCGGTTTCTGAATATAATCAGCCTCCAACAATTCTCATAAACACATTTAGAGTCGGCAATTGGTTCAAATGACCCTTCATCTCTTTGTTTAGCGCGAAGCAAAAAAATTGGGTCATAAAATGTGCACGTTCTCATGCCGCGTTCACAATGCATGGCGTTTTTGGAACTCTTCAATTGAAAGTACGCGGAAGAGACGGCTTTACTTTGTTACGCATTAATGGCGGTGTACACTGGTGAAGTATAACAGTAACATAAAGCAGCAGTTTTAGGCAACCCTTACACCCGTTATTTCGTCCGAACCCAGCGAGTTTTTTCATCTCGAGGGTTCTAATTTTTTTTTTTCAGACGTTTAACCTTTCATTAAACTTAAAGTAGCGTATATTTTTATACTTTATGGTTAATGATATTATACTGCTTTGGCAGCAGTTGCAGGTAGTGACTGAGTCCACAGCCTTTTCGCTGACATACTGTAATTTGAACTTTATTATTATTATTTTTTTTATTGATAAATCAAAACCCAAAAAACATTACAGTTTCCCAATTTCTTTTTTGGGGACAAAATACATACACACAGATTTCTTAAGAACTAACACATAAATTTCTTAAAACCATCATGGCTGGTTAGTAAATCCCAGCAACATTTTTATTAATAATAAATTTATATATTAAGCTTTACTCTATACTAAAATTAATAATCTCTTTATGTTTGGCGAATAAAGTTTTATTATTATTAATTAGAGGACAAGGAATGTTAGAGGTACCTACGTATTCCTAGTTAATAACTAATATTCTTGGTTATCATGTTGCAAAATTTTGCTGTACTAAAAGTAATAAAGTAATCCATCGCAGGACTCCTATAATCAAAGGATAGTTTATAAAGTAATGGTAATAATAAAAATCCTTGTGTGCACTATAGATACCAGCTATTACATATACTATCTCATGGCGTGGCGACGTGTCGCCGTTTGAAAATATTAAGCATCAATAACCTCGGTGTGGATACACCTTAATAATAAGGAAAAGGTTCCTTCCTCTGCAACGCGATGGACCCGGCACCCGCACGGCGAATCCATGGAATGCTAAGAAATTCGTCTCTCTCGTCCGACTAAGGCCATTTGTCTTTAACTTCATTTAATTGCGATTAGTTTAAAATGTTACAGTATTGTATATTAAGAGTCTAAACACACTGCAGTACGTACAAAAAAGCCTATACGCACTACAGTTACATTTGGTTAACAAGGCCTTCGTTAAATATCGCTATGGACGTTTATAGCGTGAAGCTGCAATCATTTATTTTCTCGAGTAAACAATTCATTCCAAAACAATGTTGCGCCTTGTATACATGCAAATGTATGCGATTCAATCACGAAAGGGAAAGGAATGCCTAATTCATATAACGCAAAAGGCAATAAAATTATTATAGCAAATGAGATCATTATAATTTTTTTTGGTTCATAAAATCAGAAATAGTGTTAGTAATTTATTCCAAGCAAATGAGAATACATGGAGTCTTTTTAGGGCTCCATATTCCCAGGCAGAACCCCTATAGTTTCGCTCTGATCACTTGTACACTGATGAACTTGTACACTTGTGAAGATCAATGCATGAAATATGGTACAGTTATGTACTGCGTAAAGATTTTATTTTTAGCATCTTAAAATAACATTAATTTTACAGTTTGGGGATGGCTCCCATGTGAAGTGAACATGATTTTTTTTCATTCCACCAATACCGCCATATAAAGGCATAATTGGATAGCTCTTTTAAAATAAAGTCGAGGTTTCAATATAGAAAAGAGGTAAAGAATTTACAATTTTTTAAATTCATACAACCTTACAATAAATATGAACACATCTATTTATTTATACAATGCCAAAGACATTTAATATTAAAGCAAATAGGATGAAAACAAAGTTATTTTAATCAAGCCTCCCAAATCATCCCCCACAAAACATAAATGATACTTCTAGAATGAACACAACATTATGTCGTAATTCGGAGGTCAGTCGTCCGTGATTAAAAGAAAACTTAATAACTCTCGCCATTATACAGCTATTATTTTTTGCCAATGGGCGAATAAAAATATCACCAGTGGGTAAAGGAGGGCCAGCCCCCCCCCCCATCCCCCCAGGAATTCACAAAATGCAATGAAAGAAACTCACATGACTCGTTTGTACTAAAAGGAAATCTCACAGGTAGAAACTCGAATTAATGTCCCCCCCCCCCTTGAAAATGGTCGTGTTGAGAAAGTCCTCAAAGTAAATAAAGTATCCCAAATTTGCCGTTTCGAGGATCTCCTGTTTTTGAAAGGTCGGTTGAAAATGAGCACAATTCCCATTGTACCGCTTCAATGACATTGGATTATGAAATGTACAGTCGGCCCGGAATGCACCATTTTAAAATTTAAATTTTATGTATTAAAAAGTAATAAAGTACATTTGTACTGTTTCTACGCTTAGTTGAAGGGGAAAGCTTACCTAAAGAATTTCTACTACTTTTTGCAATTAATGAACGCGAAAAGTTACTTTTGTATAAAATATGGAGTAGCTAACAAGTTGATAGCGTTCTTATCAAAGATTTTTTCGGTTATACTTCTTTACAGGACGCAATCATCTGAAACTTTCATGGTGAATTAGTTATGTTCAATTATGAACGTACAATATCATTTACAAATACACAAATTAAATTTTTTTGACAATCGGTATGTCTATTTGTTACGGGTTTCAGAAAACCTATTTCCAGAACTTTCACAGGTAGATAGCAGTAGTAAGTACACGAAGTAACATAGGCTACTGTACTTTTAACAAATAAATTAGGGCCACGCAGAAAAAAACGAGCATGCTTTAGACCATCTCTCTCTCTTGCCCCTACAGTAATGTACGAAACGTAACTCTCTCTAACTTATATCTCCCTCTCAACCTCTATTTGCCACGTCCGATCACACTTTTCGTAACGCTATCGATACGCATTCAGCAGCCTACGCCCCAAGTCAAGCGTGCGTAAATAAGTTTTACTTCGAGAAATGAAAACCCTCAAAATTTAACAAAAAATCGTAAACAATAGGATTCAACGTAATGTTGTCGCAGTACCTACCGCAATAACTCGTAAGTACTCGTTTGAAGAATATTGTGACTTTGTGATCGAGAATTTTTACAACTAGTATTTTCCAAGTCGACTATACATTTGTACTTAGCCTGTATGACAAAACCAAAATATGCAATTTTCAGTATAATGGTAGACCGCATCTACCTATTAAGTAGAACATTATATATTCAATGCAATAGCGATCTTAGTTCTAAGAATTTTAAGGTTGTTATTGGCTGTTACCATGCAGCAACTGATGCGTATCGCTGTCACAAGCTACGCGTCACGCTGTATAGCCGTAGAGGTTACGGTGACACAGAGAGCGTTTTGTACAAATTTTGCCTCCATTAGGTATTTTACTAATGGTATTATATACTAGCTGAGGCTCGCAACTTCGTCCGCGTTTCTTAAATCTTTTTGATTTAGATATTTTAGGTTCACTGAACTTTTCATTAATTTATGGCGATTTTGAATTTTCATCCTATGGTTTCCAGGTTTACTTGTATTAACAAATAGGTTGTGTAGTGCGACAGATATGCAGTATAATATGTTACCACTTACCGACCGGTAAATGACGTCAAAACTCATACATTTAGATGGATATGCTTAAATACGCAGAATAGCCTCAACATTTTCCTCATTTATCTTTACGGTAACTTATTCAAAGCAATGAAATTTTAATCGAGCGTTATTAAAATTGCATAAATTACACATCAATAGTCATGGATGCACAATGCAGGTACCGCGTTTACTAAGAGAAAATCTCAAACAGTACTTGGAACTTGCGATCAGACGTAGGTTTTAAGAATTCTTGCACAGTAACGTTCCGTTTCACTGCCAGTGCTCCTTCCCTTGGTTAGCAAAATGATATATATAGTCCTAAAATTATTGAAGACCCGGCTTAGATTGCGATCGTTTATAAATTTTCGAGAGTATTTAACATAGTTTAATATGCCGTGGTCACGAGAATACTGAAGCCTTACACAGTTAGTATAAAATTTAACATTAATAATATATTATTGCCAAACAATGTTTAAAGATTAAAGATTTACATTCTAGCCTGTGAACGTGACAAAGGGTGCCAAACTCAGCCAGATGCTGTGCCAGAGCCCAGGGCACAGCGCTGATTTTTAGTTTGCTCTTTTTCTAAAAAAATTACATTTGCACCGCCTTTTACGTCACAACGTAAAAAAATAATATTTAAAATGCTAATAACAATAACAAAAGTTGCTGAAGTATGAGTATAACCCTATTATAATAATAAAAGTAAAAGAATAATATTACTGACTTTAGACATTTGTTATCAATAAATGAATTCGTCGGCACAATCATATAAGTGCAGCTTTTTTTCATTCTTTCTGAGAGACGATATGGTAGCTTTTGAAAAGGATGGGTCTTTTAGAAGGAAGGAAGGTTCGCTACTATATTCTCCGGTCCAACTTAAAATACAGTTGTATACATAAAATTGTCGTATATAATACTTATATATGTAGTAATACTCAGGTATACGTATTTAGATCTTGGCTTCGATATGGTGGATAAAGGTGTCGGGTTAGACGGGCATTTGGGAGCAGAGACTTGTGAGACACGGGGTAATATCGGCTTATTAATATTTGAACAGTCGCGACCCTTAATATTAAAGCCCGTGTGATGTGATATTTACCCAAATAAATAGATAAAAGAAACTTTTTGTTATGATGCTTTGCTATCAGTTGCTTGATTTTTTCTTTTTATTTGGTAATCTCAGTGTTACAAAAGTCAGTTAGTGGTTAATACTAAGGAAATAACAGGATCACACTGTTAGTAAATATAACATATTAATATGGTGCCTTAATACAAATATTTTTATTAAAATAATAATTTCAATGCTCTTTGTAGTATTTTTATGGGATACGAAAGACTTTAAAGTGGCAAAGGTACTGTAAACTGAAAGTCGCGTGAATCGATTATGCTAAAAGTCTTGTCTTTCTCGTTAATAATTTTAAAACGTTTCCATATGTACTGTAGTTTGAGTCGGCTATTATCACATAACAGAGGGCCTCCCTGAACCTCGAACCGGTGTGGACGAGGGTTAAGGACGAGGGGCTTTGGAAGGTCTTCAACTTTAACAATTTGCTGACCGGTTTGACAGGTGAGGGGCGCCAGTCGCCTGCGTAATTCGTAAATATATCCGTGTATCCTGGTACTCTTTTGTATTTTTATGTTTAACTAGCTATGCTCTACTTTGTCCGCGTAAAATTAGGTAGAAGGATTAGATTCACTTTTAGCGTGATTATATATAGCCTATAGCCTTAATCAATAAATGGGCTATCTAACACTAAAAGAATATTGTCAAGCCGGACCAGTAGTTCCTGAGATCAGCGCGTTTAAGAAAACAAACTCTTCAGTTTTATATATTGGAATCGATATAGATAAGATATGTACGTGTGTATATCACTGAATTACACCTAAACATACGGCTGGACACATTTTATATTTATACACAATACTATAACGGCTACCCTTTCAAATATTTAGCACTTTTAGCACAGTATACAGACGATGACACAGAACAATTGTTTCTTTCAATCGTCTTTTTCTCCGTGTCTTCCTTGCCTCAGATAAATATCTCAACGAATCAATGGATTTTATAATTCTGTCGTACGAATGCCTATTTCTCTTGTGAAAATTAAAGTATACCATATTTTTTGTTGGAAATTAGCGTAGAATTTTTTTATACATCTGTATGTATAGGTTGGTAGGAACTGTTAATAATTCATAATACATATTACGAATTAGTAACAGTCTAAGAACATGCTTTACTGAACGCGTACGAATTCGAGTGTAGCGGCTAGATACATTAAACGTATATATAAAATTGTAAAGGCGAGTGCGTCATGTCGACGACAAACAATATTTACAACTCTGTCACGTAACGTGACGTCGTTTGTTGAAGTTTTATTTCTTTAGTCATTATTTTGTGTGATTCCGCGGTCAGCACGACCAATAACCGATGTCATCAACTCTGGTTACTTATATCACATTGATCAAAGATACTGTTTGAGAAAGCAAAAATACCTATATGATAAATTCTGCTAAAGTTTGTTAGTTCTTATATATTTCAAAGTTGTGTTCTATGGATTGCGTACCATATTCCCAATATTTTCCAACCAAAAAAAATAGTTTTTTTTTTAATTAAAAATTCCGCCAAACTATTAAAATAGTTTATCGGCAGACCACTGCTCTCTTAATTTTAACTTCATTACACTTAAAATACTAAAGAGACTTATAAACAGATTAAAATAACTTAACAATAATCATTCCGTCTCGTGGGTATTTGAAAAACAGAAATGTGTTTTAACGTAACATCTTATGAATATTGGATTCAACTGCATGACCATTAAAAAATTTTATAAGTGTAAGAAATTTTAATAAAGTTTAATGTATTTAGTTATCAATATGTCATTTACTAACAGGAACTCTTTTAAATTTTTCATTATTGTTTTCTTTGATCCTTTATTACTTTATTACAGTTATGACTACGGCGGTATTGCTCACCGATAACGGGTAATGTAAAAAAAATTGACATTCGCGGAAATATTCATCTAAATGGCGGAAAAAAATCATGAAATTTTCAATCTAGTTGAAGGGTAAACGGGAACATGGCAACATGAAAAGGTCACCTAACACTAAATGTCAATAACCGCGGGGTATACATGTCTAAGGACTCTAGCAATTTTATGCGGACGTAATCGTGGGAAACATGTAGTTTTATGGATAATTCTGCTTTCTCTTGCTGAATATAGAGCCATAAATTGTGTTAATAACTTCTTACAAAACAGCGAAATTGAATATATAGGGATTTCGACTTTGACAAATTAATTTAACTCCGCGGACTCAGTTCCCCGTTCACGCGTCGTGCACTTGTTGACATCAAACCGAGTTAACTGAGAGCGAACGCTTAAGGCTAAATTCTCCTTTGTAAATATTTTCCTTTACGTGAAGGAGAACATTATACGACCCGTCTCTTTGATTTCCTTCTTTAAAAAATATACTTTGTGAAAGAAATATGGAAACCTTTACACCTTGCAAGACAACTGTACATAAAACATACAAAACAACAATTTTTATATATTAATATCTTTGTTGTTTTCTATGCATGTAGTCATCGCCTATAATTGAGGTACCACATTTTATATTTAATTTAATGAATGTTTATTTTTTATTGTATTTCTGCGTATTTTGTTGGCGATGTATTAATAAAATAACAAACAAACAACAAAAACACTATTATTTTACTTATTTTGTTTGTATGTACTACAGAGAATCAAAAATATTTTGTTAGCAACTGCTACAAAGCTGTCTTGAAACCGATAACGATCAGTCAAAATGATTAGGCGTAAATTAGTAACGAACCATCGCGCAAACACTTTTATAAAAGCGAAAGAAAACTAGTATTAAAACTCGTTAAGATTTTTTTTCAAATTTGTTAACACATTCCATTCATCCGAATATATTAATTAAAAGTAATAATTAATACAATAATTACCTATTTAATTAATTTGCGCAACGACAAATGACACAAAAAAAAATAAAGCACTTTCGCAGTGACTGTTAGTTTGTACCTTCGTATAAAAATTCAGTGAAATTGAAAACGGTTGGATTTTTTAAAATATTTGTTAATTAAAAAATAATGTGATAGAAGTTAGTCTAAATAAAATGCATTCTACTAGAGAGTTATATTGAATGTTAAATACTCGCTTATCGATGCATTAGGTATTAGGTACTAACATTTCACGATATCGCAAACCTTTACAACAGCATTGTATGGGAATCGCATCTCACGCTTATCACTGATAACAAATGCACGTACTATTATGCAGTAGTATTTTTGCACTACTATCTGAAACCACGACTTCGCACCGAGGTTAACAAACTTGTAATATAGATACATACATCTACGTGGGAATCCTAGATTATCAATATTAAACAACATCCTAAATCCCTCTTTATCTTCCACAGAAAAACACAATACGCGTAGTGGATTAAGTGTAAATATAAAAATTAACTGACAGACACTTCCACTTAATTTATAAAACAGATATGGAGTACTCAAATCGCGACACAAATTATACCTGCGCTTGCGTTTCCTCTTTAATTTGATTTTCGGACACTTCCTAAACACCGAGAAGGACACTCCGAGGAATCCCATTTTTACGTTATCACAGTTATCAGTAGTATCACACTATCACAGGTATCACAGTGCACGTCAGTATAAAGCCCAGGTGTTGGGTACACTAGACGCAGTGCCGCGGTCAGGTCGAGCGGAATCTGTCCAAGCCGCGTCATTCGCCGCACGAACCGTACCTACGGCAGGCTGCATTCCACACGCTTTATACTTCAATACTTATAGCTGGTGACGCGATGCCGTCTACTCTGCTGTCACGCAACTCTTGAAACGATAGATAAATTCCTGTGCACCGCTAACTTATTTTAATTAAAATTTAAATCTATATAAACTAATATTAATGCTTATACGCGCAAAACTCGAGAACGGCTCGACCAATTCGGTTTTTTAATGGTTCCTGGAACACGATCCTCTTAATACAGAGAAAAAATTTGCTTTTGACAGAACGAAGTCTGTCCGAGCAGCTAGTGAATAATAAATCGATCTCGCTCCTAGTAGTTGCTGTTTGTAACGCAAGATTCAATATTTTTTTGACTATTAGGACATTGGATACAATAGCTAACGGTCTCAGTAGACCGTCAAAGTGTGACATCATAAATCTAGTAGGGTAGTGAGCATGCCCGTCGTGCCTTAAACATGGATCCGCGCTTACTTATATACTTATTTATTTATTTATCAACATATTCGAAAAAACATTACAGTTCCTCAATTTGTCTTTTCGGTACCAAATAAATATACATCAATTACTTAAAACGACTATAACTAATAAAAACCTGTTCAATACAATGAATTGCCTGTTGACTCAACTGTAGAACCTCGATACCTCAACTGTAGAAGCTTGGACTGAACTCCATGAGGTACTCAGTTCAAATCCATCTCATTTTGTAATTTTGAACTAAAGTTATTTAACATATTCTGTACGCTTGTTCCTTATTTAAATAACAGGTGACGGTGTAAGGCCAAAATAATTTACACTACAATCACTAGTATATAAAATACGCAGTAGATACCTGCTTATATGTAAGTGATTCATTTTATTATTATCGCAGGCGTTAAATGTCTTTAGTATGGATAGAATTTGCACGATTATTTCCTACTTGCATGTAAAAATTAATCAGTTTTTATATCTTTAATATCCGCAAATCGTGATTTAATGCGGCATAACAATTAAACCAACTTCTTTTATTATGTGTATTCATGAAGTAATTGCTGAAATTTAGATGCTTATATTGGAGAAACCTGGTCCGGTCTAATTATTTAAACTTTAGAAAACTAAAATTATGCCATAAGGCAATACAGGAATATAAATTCCTGTTTCCCCTGCAACAAAGCGTAAAGCTTTTGAGCAGAGTTGATTTGACAATAGCCCACCGCGGTAGGGCTTTAAGCCGGATACCTTTCGAAACTCATTCGAACATTTAACTGTTGAGGCATTGAGGCTCTGTACTATAAATAAGGGAATGTACATATATAAACATTACAAGACATTTAGATCAGTAAAAGAGGCGTTTTCTGAATTGAGTTTTCATTTGAGAGTTACAAAATGTCATACTGAAATACTGTGCATATATTATCTTGCTGATCTTTATAAGGTCAAAGTCAAAAATGTTTTATTCATATAGACTTTACAGTACATGTGAACGTCATGTGTACAATAATAATTACTTTTTAAATTATTATATCATTTGGTGATAAATTTTTTATTAAACAGCTAATTTAACAAGGATTCGAACGCGCCCTGCACTAAGACGAGCCCGTATCAAACTGAGTCGGGTAATTTTTTTTGTTATCACCATTTCACAATAATTCAGATATGGTTAGAGCAATTTACTCCCAAACATGTATACATCTCGTATAATAAATTTCTAACATCGGAAGGGGTGTAATGATTTTTAAGAAATATTTAACATAAATTGAAGAACCTATAATATGAACTCAATTCAAAAATGATTTAGAATCATAATTAGAACTTGTAGATGGCGTTACATGTGATACGATCGGACAATGTCTTCCGAGTCCCCAAGAACATAAAATTCCACATTATAATTTTTTGGCATGCTGAGTTAGCCTGTGAGTGTTTAATACATTTTACTGCTCTAAATTAAAATGTTTAAAAATATTAAGATATTGTGTAAACGTTGGCTTCCTATTAAAAATATATATATATATTCCCAAACAACCATTTATCTGCAACTTCTTAGTGACCGTATATGACACCAGTTAAGTAAGTATATGTGGGACAGGTTATATAACCTTGTACATAATTGGCCGGTATGAACATAAACCTTGTATGTGGCCACGAATCCAAGATTTTGTAAAGCCAAATGCCAGTCAACCTGTAATGGGAGCTGGTTAGGTCTCCGCGCCTACGTAGGCTGCGGCGCATATGCGTAATACAGACACCTGAATAAGTCAGAGAATAGTTAATTGATTACAACTAGTTGATATCCCCGTGCTCGATTGATGTCAATTTTGATAATTTTTACATAGATCAGAGACTAGGTTAGATGATAGAGGCATCGGGTTTTATTTATAACATATATGACTACACAATTATTACATATCATAAGGTGGACGCTACTTGTCAATGAAACCTTGTCAGTAATAGTAAGCACAGCTCTTTCCCCCTATCCCATTCATAGTTAAACATTGCTATATGCTTTTTTTGTTTTATTCGTATTTGTATGAGATTTTTTTAGACTTTTGAAATGTTTTTGGTATAATTTGAATTTGCCTATTCTAAACACACAAATCGGCAATCATGACGAAAGGAAACAATAAATTGACGAAAGAAATTTAGACAAGCGAACAGTGAGCGGTAATTCCCCTACTCGATTCTAAGCGAGTACCTAAACTTATACATTATTTGTGGGAATCCCCGAAAATGCGTTTGGTTTTCGAACATAGACAGCAAAGCAAAGACCCCTCGCCCCCTGCTTAAGTAATACTAGAACGGTTCTTAAGTCCACAATCATAAAATCAAATTACAGTATGCAATAACCATCAAGAATCATCCCTTGCAACCCTTCGTAATTGAATTAAAGTAAATGTGGCAATAGCGTCGTAAGTATATTTTTATATTGCATGAAGTTTTTCAACAGATAAAATCAAAATCATGATTTGATTTTTTTTTTATTAGCCTGTTGTGTCCCATTGCTGGGCGAAGGCCTCCCCCTTCTTGATCCACCTTCCTCTTTCCTGGGCCAATCTCATCTATAATTTCCCCGCAAAGGTATCCAAATCGTCGCGCCAACTTTTCCTCGGCCTGCCGCGTCCTCGGCGGCCATTGGAGGGCATACAGGAAGTCGCAATGTTGGCCCACCTCTGCGGGTCCATTCGAGCCACATGTCCAGCCCAGTCCCACTTCAGCTTTGCTGACTTCTTCCCTACATCCATCACCCCAGTAATGGCACGCAGGGTGATATTCGGAACCCTATCAGTTCTATTAACTCCTATCATGCTGCGTTCCATAGCTCTTTGGCAAACCTTGAGTCATGACTTCTGCTTCTCTGTAAATGACAAAGTTTGTGCACCATAGGTTAGGACAAGCAGAATACACATGTCGACGAGTTTACGTTTCAGAGATACAGGAAGGGTGCCCTTCATGTAATCTCTCATAGCCCAGAAGCTCTTCCAGGCGTTGTCAATTCGTTTTTCGATTTCCTTTGTCTGCCTGTTTTGAAAGGAGGCTATCTGACCCAGATACGTGTACTCGTCCACATAGTGTATAAGCGACCCATAGACCTCGACCCTATGTTTCGTGCCATTAGTCATTATTTGAGTTTTGCTTCTATTCATCGAGACTCTTGCCTCAAGGCTAGCCGTGCTTAGGTCTTGGAGCATTAACTGGAGCTCAGAAGCAGTGGATGCGAAAAGAATGATGTCGTCAGCAAAGCGAAGGCTCGTCAGCCTCTTTCCATTTAAGTTAAGGACGCGTGTCTGCCATGTGTTATCTAGTTTTAAAAAGACTTCCTGTGAAACAGCAGTAAAAAGCTTAGGTGAGAGAGGATCGCCTTGCTTTACGCCACGATTGATTGGGAATATGGGACCTGAAATATGGAGTTTAATGTCAGCAGTACTGTTATTATAAATGGATTGGAGTATTTTAATGTATGCTGGGTTGATGTTTTGATTTTCGAGGGCTGTCCAAATGGTGTTTTGGTGAACACTGTCAAATACCTTTGTATAATCTACAAATGCGATGTGTAATGGTATTTGGAATTCTTGGGC
This sequence comes from Charaxes varanes, assembly GCA_024363005.1. Classification (NCBI taxonomy): domain Eukaryota; kingdom Metazoa; phylum Arthropoda; class Insecta; order Lepidoptera; family Nymphalidae; genus Charaxes; species Charaxes varanes. The sequence goes on along the minus strand of JANCMC010007398.1, from coordinate 101,149 downwards.
CTTCTCGAGGATTTGGTTAACGGTATGTAGGTGGTCGGTGGTTGAATATTGAGAGCGAAATCCGAGCGAAAAAGCGAAATTTTCAAGTTATGTTTATTTAATTTCTTTAAATCGTTGACTTAGACCACTTTTATAATTAACACTAAATCAATTCCGTATAACGTTGTAATTACAACTACTATTTAAAGGTTCATTTTTGACGATATCGTAAAAATTATTTTGAATAAATTTAGTTTAATATCATGTCGTGTGAAATAAGTGATAAATTCTTTTTTTTTTTAAATTTGGAATTAGACCACTTTTATAATTATGGGCACATATCTTCTGACATCGGATTGAAAGTGAAAATAAAATAAAAAATTCAATGTTTATATTTAGATCCATTTTGACAATTCGTGAAATCAATATTTATAATCTTATGAGGGTTAGAGATAGTATTATTTTGGATAGTTTGAGTGTTTACATTATCACAGACTTAGTATAAATTAATTTGCCTTTTTTTGCCACCTTTTCCAAAAGAACAGGTGTGATGAAAAGTATATTATGATTGTGAGCGGATAATAGGAATTAAGAACTTTATGAAATTCTCTTCGCGTTTACATCAGGATATACACTGGATCAGTTACATAAATGCCATAAAAATGCCCCATGCGAGCAATGCTAATGAACAGGACCGGTCTGCTGGCGTGCCGAGCCGGCTACGTCACACCACGTCATGCCACACCAAGGTCGCGCCCAAAGTGTGTGGATTTCGTCCGTTTTTACCATATTAAGGCATTTAGATAGCGCGCTGTTCTGTTAAGTGCGTGCATGGTATTATAGGAGATACTGTCACAAGATTGAACTATCGGCAAACCGTGAAGTAGAACCAATTGTAAAATAGTTCTTGCTGCACATGAACGCTATATTTAAAACGTTTAATAGCTTAATAGCATTAATTAAAGCCTAAATAGTATCTGTAGTATATTATGCTTATTTGGTGGAAAAACAGGAGTATTAGAAATACGTAGGGCAGTCGTAATATTAGCATATTAATAAATAAATAAATATATAGGACCTGTATATCACACCCATGTCTGTTCCTAAGGTAGACAACTGTGTTATAGGTAACAGCCGCTTGTTATACTCGGCGGGAATCGAACCCACAACGGAGCGAAATGCAGGACCGTTGTCAACTGTGCCAACGGGCCAGTCAAAATATTAAGACAGAAAAAATAAAATAACAAAAAACTTCATTACGATACACAATTTTCTTATATACATGAGTCGGAAGGCATTTGATTATAGATGTAAATCGACTAATGGCTCTGTGGACATCTGTATTATGCGAAGGCTCGCAGATGCGTTGCCGGCCTATGACGAATGAGTACGTATTCTTTTATTGAAAGTATCGAAATTTTACTCTCATACGATAGTGACACACGTGCCTTCTTGTTCCGCACACACGTATTCTTTAAGCGGTATTGAATAATGATTTATATATATAACATGTGAGATACAATGCGAGTTTTTTCATTCGTTCGGCTCGCCATCACGAATTCACTCATCAGCCGATCATGAAGAAGATCACATATCTTGTCGGACGTACAAATAAGATATGGATACCTTCTCTCTCAAAAAAAGCAAATCTTCATTAATACGAAGGATGTTACAGACCGCAGCCAGTAAAATAATAAAAAAAACGTACTGTGAACATTGCTGAAATAGTTAAGTGAAATCGACGTTACGTCCGTATAATGCGATGGAGTATAAAGCAGATAAAATGTAATGCAGTGTATTATTAACTCTAAATATAAGCTTATAATATAAATATTTATGCGAGTTGTGGAGATTTTGTCGACTTATTCCATTACGCAAATGCATAGAGAGGCGCTGCTTCGCTCGGTGCACCGAAGCCCTGCGCTGGAAGCCCTTCATCGTGTGGCGACGGAGGCCCAGCGCAATGGCTTTTCTTAAGGAAAATAATTACTCATAAGGCCGCCGGAAATATTTCAGGTTTACTCAATATTCTCGTTTCTACCTATGCTTGTGCTTATGGAGACGGTGCGATAATTGCCGAATACAGGAGGGTTATTGGATTTTTATCCATCATTCTATGCTGTTCGCTTGGTTGAGTTTTGGGGTGGGACTATTTAATGACCCGAAAAGAAGAAGTTCATCTTTTTGACGGTTGTGGTATTTGAAGCTCTTTCAGTAGGTATTACGTGCAGCTTAGAAATGCTTGGACAAAAATACAAATAAACATTCAACAACATATATACTTAACCAGAGGACTGATTTTTACATGCTACATTCACTTAAATTTATTTATTACATTTGCTTTGATCTACGTATTGGGTACTTCCAGTAGACCTTTTAATAGATATTATTATTACAGGAAAGTATGACAAAGCTTACATACAAATGTAGGAATATTATTCTTAAAATTTTAATTCGAATTATAATACAAGTAAAGAAAATAATAACATGTCTGTGACGCAACCAGGTAGGGGTAAATGCAATAGCCCCTTTACAATGCACTTACACGAAAACACAAAAACTTTTTACGCAAAAATCACCGTTGGCGCAAAGATTATAAAGTAGGAAGTGGATCGCTCTATAATGCATTGATGGGACTTTCTGCATTGTACACATAAAAAAATAGGGCGATATAGTTTCACCCCATGTCCCGCAGTGTGTTTTCGGACGTGGACGCGAACGGACGTATGTCAGTCGCGGATGTGATGTCGTTTATTTTTATTTATTAAAAGCGGCCATGGCCAGGAAACGGGTAAGGCAGTTGCTAGGGCGAAGTTTCGTGTAACGGTGGCTGTAATTTAATATTGTTTTTCACTTTAGTTTGTTTTGTTTACGTATTTTGTTGATGTTCATTTGTATTATTTTGCTCGTCTCGACCAATTGGTGGAACATTGTTATTGCAAGACCAGTAGCCCATCTCACGTGAGAAGATATGAATGAGATGCGTAAAATGTGGCTGATCGAACACTGATAATTATACTGATACTAGAGATCGCCCGGTTCTCGAAATTCGGAAACAAATCTTTAGATTTGCGTACTATGTATTTATATGCTTATTTAGAGCTTTAAACAAATTTCAATTCTTTGTACAAAGACATTGTAATATTTAAAAATATTTTTACCGAATTCATGTTTACGCTTTGACCATAATCTTATAATAAAATGGTGATCTTATAATAAGATGTGTGTGTTAATCACCTAAATAGTTTAGCATTGGTATGCGTGTGGTTTTATTTTAATAATTAAATATGCTACCATTCGCACACTATATAAACTACAATTGTGCCAAACATCCGTCAATTTTCGTAAAATGATACCGAATGTTTTTGCTTTACGTATAGATTATTTAACTATATAACGAAAATAAAAAGTTAAATTGTTTATAAAAAATCTAACATTAAACGATATAAACATAGGTTAATGTCTGTGTATAAGTACTTGTGCACTAGACGGATAATGTAGATATGTATTTTATTATTATTAAACTTATTGTAATTTACACGGAGACGCGTGAATAATATAAGTTATAATCTAATAAAAACTCAAGGAAAGTATGTGTTCTTAGTGCACTTACACAATGGCATTATGTAAATGTCTACTACGTAAAGCTGGTTCAATTTAAACTCTAAGTGAATGTTAGGTAATGAAATCTTATCTATTATATTTTATATTCTGGAGTCTATAAACATTTATCCATATGTTATATATACCTATAGAGTCAAATATTTTGATAGGAGTGGGTAATATTATTGATTTCGATGAAGCCTTTTACAATTGATAGAATGAGGCGCTACTCTCCGGAGATCCATAACATGAATGAAAAAGTAAACTTTGCTTAAATCTGCAAATACGAAGAAAAATCAGTGCAAAGCTGCAACCCGAAAGCCGAACCACCGAACCCGATACTAAAGTACATATTTTTCGATGTTCCTCAACACTTCTCATAAAACACGTTTCGCTTTGCCACCGAGGCATCATCAAGAGAGAGACTCAACTAAGGTTATTCCTTAAGTAATGAGCAAAATTACAACTTACAATTTATATCTTCGATGTCCCCACTACTTTAGCGCTAACTTCAAACATTTGAAGAATGTTTATACGTATTCAATCGCGGATTTAAGCAAAGTAGTTTTGTTTTTCATTGAAGCTTGAGAATATTTTACTTTTGTCTATAATCTGTATTAAAACTTCGATGTCAAATTTATTTTAATGCTAATTCAGATTATTCTCGAACGAACTATTAATCAAAAAAAATGATCAATTATAATAACTAACCTAGACAAGCTCATGTATATCAATTAATAATTATAAACGGTCTCATGTGAAAATTATCGTGAAACTAGAGGACCCGGCAGACGTTGTTCTGTCCGAACATCGGCCGGCTCTACTATTGAATATCAAAACATAACCTTAACTATTGGTCGCACCTTCTCTCCTACGGCCGGCCGCTCTGGGTCTGTATTTCAAATCTCTCATATCTTCTACGAAATTCATTTTAATGAAATACTGATAAGGAAAATTTTGATTTTCATAAAATGTACAACGTATTGCAGATTATCGCGGTATTCTTTAAAATAGTTTCGTAAGCGGTTCATTATATTTTGTAATATGTAAGAGATAAAAATGGTTACTGTTGGTTATATATACATAGGAGACAGACATACGCCATCGCTGACCTTCTTATATATCCTTATAGGATACACAATTCTGTAGTTCATTATTTTGACCAATTTCGTAAGGACCAGCCAGCGCACGCAATGTCAGCGCATAAAACTACGTTTTTTACGATATCACGTTACATATCATTCAAATTCTCGTCTTTTATCTACACTAATATATATGTCTTATACATGTAAACCTTCTTAACAAATCATTCTATATATTGGTGTAAACCGTATGATAATCCGTTCAGTAGTTTTTGAGTTTATTGCGAACAGACAGATAGACACCTCTGAAGATTCATTCTCACCTCTATCGTCGCTCCAGAGTGCCACTGTGTTTTAGTCATTTTTTAACTAGTGGACCGGGCGGACGTTGTTTTGTCCGAAACTTGACAACGGCTACCAGGTGAATCAAAACCATTCAGGAGATCTAAATAAATCTAAGACTAATTGATTCCGCTGTTCCTCGGTTAGACATGGCCAATATCTTGTTCGACTATAATATCACAGAATTATTTTGTACCTCTTGTATGCAACAATGGAAATTGATAAGATGAGATTTCATACAATGTCATGTGTTTGTTTCCAGTATTGGGTCGCTGCGAATGACCCGTTCGTTCGAGGACCTAATTTGATACAAATGTATAATCGGGTTACATCATTACAATTTAATTTATTGTATTCTACGATTGGAAATTAGTATATTAATGTTAGTTTAACCCACTCATTGAATGGAAATTTATCTATTCAGTTCTTGAAGTTCTCTAAGTATTATCGGTTCGGAATTAGAATGCACACGATATGGATGCTGGAGAGATGTAATTAGCTATTTCATAAAGACAGTTATAGCAAAAGTAACGATTAAAATAACTAACTTAGTAAAGAAGAAGAACAAACTAAAAGCAATAAGATAAAAGAAAAGCTGGGTCATATCGGATTAAGCGGGGAAGGGACCTGGAAGTTATCTCTTTGAATTGCTTGTTATTTCTCCGAGGTACAATGTTTTAATGAATATCGATTTGTTGGAATGGTTTTAGTTATTAATTTGTTACGATATTTATTCACGTATATCTGGAATTTGTATTTATTCAATTTTAAATAGGTTTTTAACATAATATAGCTATTCAAATGTACGACTACTCCACTAGATACTGAAGAAACTGAGAATACCTTATATTTATTAATAACTAAAAAGTAGGAATAAAAGCAGAGAAATACATTTATTTTTATTAGTTGGCCTTACAGACGTCGTCCTTTTTGAACGCGAAAAAAAGTTGACACAAAGGATTAAATTTAAAACTTAATCTACTCAAATACACAAAAATTTCAACAAAGTTGGTTCAGCTGTCTATGATATACATAAGAATTATATAATACAAATATATGGTCAGTTTTATAGCTACTATGCAACCGCAAACCTGCCGGCGAGCCTTGCTAGTACGTATTTTGTTTGCACATCGTCCGCCTCCAGTAGTGCATCGTATTATTGATCGAGTAAACCTCCCTGTAAGCCATCGAACTGTGGAGTGTATGTTTTTTACACTCCGACAGATTTTTTTACGCTATTGTGTGATTTATATAAAAATAGTACTATACCATAAACAATTATATGGATGATTGTAAAGCTCCAGCTCAATCGCGGTTAATCTATCACAGAAACATAAGATGAAATTATACCTGTTATGTAATAAACCAAATGTTTAGCTTGTTGACAAATTACCTATGACACTGCTATTAATTTACAAATAACTTCCGCATCTTATTAGTAGTTAACGATGTGTATTATGTATTAACATACAATCTATTTGTATCGTGTGGTGCTTGTATTAGACGTGATAATTCATTATTTCTATTACATCCTTAAAGGACAAGTGCAAAGTAAAGCTTTGTAAAGTGACTCACCTATAAATTATTATTTTTGAATTCTACTGTACGTGTGTATGTCACTGAAATCCTCCTAAACGGCTGGATCGATTTGAATGACTTTTTTTTAATGCGTTTGGGTAGCCTCACTCGTTAATCCAATGTGCGTCGAGCACCCATAGGTTTAAAATATATAACGCCACTAGCTCTTTAAATTAAAAAATCGTAAAAACACAGTCAATGCCGTGGGGAATTTTTATTATTAAACGATAATTTGAAGTATTCCAGGAAAGTACATAATTGTGCACACACACATTTTTTCTATTTTAGCTTATTTTCTTGAGTTGGTTATAATTTTATGGTTGAATCTTTTCTTATATTCACGCAGACTTTTGGAGAAGTGATTGTTCATTAACAAGTGTAGTTAGTCGGTGATGGTGTTATAGTGTATTGGATATTTGATGGCATAATAGAAGATGGGCGTCAAAGGCAGATACTTGGTGAATATTCCACTGAATATTTATATATTATAAATTTTTCATTTATAGGAAAACAATATGTTATGTTTTTCTTTTATAAATGCAACTGAATTTGCAGGGAAATTATGTTACAAAATTGTCAAAAAAAACACTCAAAATATTTTGCTTCAATCGTAATCAATCTTCAAAGGATCAGATGTTTTAATCTTAAGATTGACTTTTCTGCTAAATTAGTGGAGCCGTTAAAATCCTTTGGGGATAATAAACTACATAAGATTGACTAAAGTATAAGTTTAGCGTTACACATGATTAGCGTATTGTATTATATGTTTAACACTTGCGTTATACGTTTGATTTATAAACAAAAAATCTCCTGCGTCAGATCGTCACTACATCGTAATGAAAAATATTGTTGTGGGAAAGGTAAAATTTGTATAACAGGGATTTCGGAATAAGAGATCTGAAAGAAGAATACTCTATTTTTATCTTTATAAAACCGGTAAATTATTGTTTAACCGTAGTTTAATCACACGATTAACATGAATACACATGTATTTTCCCATTTTTTCCTCTTATACTAAGATTGTGGTAGGTGGAAAATCCATTATATAAATATATAGTTAAATTTTCCTTGAGATTCCGAACTATAGGTACTTGAAGCCACCATTCTTACTGACCAATATTGCTGTACCAATAAGACTGCGAAAATTATTAAAATATAATTAGTTTCTACATCAAATGAAGAATTTGTGTTAAATCGTTTGACAACCTTACCTAAGGGACTCAGGTTCGAATTCTGATTTGTCTAAAATACTTCGCTCTCTTCAATATTTATTAATTTAATAACATATAAAATTAATACGATTTATGTTATAATTTTAATCTACAAGCTATATCCTATATTATAAAATTTAATCAAAATGTTATATTTTAATGAATCCAATTTAGTGTTAATTGGAACATAAATAACGGAGTTGGAACGCTTTCTCCTTCGTCACATCAATATTACTTACTAAACGTGAAAGTAAGGCCGTAAGTCGCAGCCTGCGCGCGGTGTGATGTTATAAAGTAAAGGTACAGCAATTTGTGTCGTGCGGCTCTAGTGCGAGCGATTAAAACAACAGTAACGGAATAGGTTTTGTAAATCAAGAAAACTAACTTTTTTTACATAGGACTAAATGACACACGGATGTCTGTTCCCAAGGTAGACAACCTAATGCTTATGCAACAAGTGCATGCAACACACTTTTATTTTTTTTTTGAAAAACATATATAAATATATACATATGATTAATAAACCCGGACTCAAGACGGGAATCGAACACACAACCCACGGAGCGGAAGGCAGGGTCACTGCCAACTGCGCCAACGGGTCAGTCGATTTTAGAGAAGTCCTTTCCGTCGTCAAATTCTTACGGTTAGGTTTGTGCATAAACTCTTATAGTTAGGTGTGATTGTCGTCAAACTCCAGCTTACCCCGCTTATATTTAATATGAGATCGATATAAACACGAGACTATTCCTTCTGTCTATATATACATATGCTATAACATGTATTGTTCCATGCCAGGCGTGTGTCAGTTTTACCGTCACATGATTAAAACAATTTAGCTCCTGAGTAGGACGATTTGGTTATATAGTAGACCCATGTCGCTCGGCAAAAGTGTAAGCTGCTCCCTCTTGAAGAGCCGCTAAGGCATCGCCTCTCTTTGTATCATTTTGCATCTGCATGACTCCGAGTCGGAGGACTATATTCTTAATTATTGATTAAGGTACGTATCTTGATATGTGGATCAGAACAAAAATTATCATAGAAATTTAAGAATATCGTTATTGCTATAAAATAGCATTGGGAAATTGTATACACCTAGCTTATAAGTCACCGATTTTTATTACAAATATAATTATTCTACTCGAAATAAAACAAAAAGAAGCATTAGAACAGCTTTTTAAAACAAAATTACTTCGATAAAATATTAAAAATCCGAGTTGAGTAAAACTTTGGATGGCTTCGTCGAATATTTATTGAGGTCATACAATGGCAGTGATAACCAAAGGGAAACGATGCCTTAGCTGCTCTTGACTAGGGGTCAACGTACGTTCTTGCTAAGCGATATGGGGTCTGTTATAGTCATTTGTAGTAAGTTTTTACTGACATATCAGAGCATCTTTACTTACGTATTTCTGCAATGTAAACATAACAACAACAAGCGGATCCAGCAGATGTCCTTTTTTCTGGATTACTAGTCTCTTGTGCGCATTGAACCATTGTGACCTTAGGTACGTTTGTCTATAACGATCGTCCAGGGAGTTTGTGGTTTCCCTGAATTTTACAATTAATAATTAATTTATTAACAATACAGCCGCTGTCAGTGTAACCCCATCAAATGGAACGGATCCCCGGTGCCCTATTTCCGCCTCTCTACCTGGCGTCCTCGTCCGACGTCTTTCATCTCGGAAACTAGATCACGTGCGGTATTAACGTCGGGTTATTTCAAAATTATACCTTTTAATCCTACAATCAAATCATAGAAATATTAATAATAGCTAGTAGTGCTATGGTATATTTCGCTACACTCATGCGAATATTATAATACGTTTTACGCGATCAATTTGATCCAGACATAGGTTACGTAAATACGATACTAATACGCCATATTTCGTAATTATAACATAATTACGCGAGTCGGGATTTCTAATAACCGAATAAGTTCAAGGCGAACCCACAAATTGTTCACAACTCTGCCTTTAATTAAGGCTCAAATGAGCAGCTACATAGTGCTACCTCTCCCGAGCTCGAAGCGACCGCAAGAAAACCCTAAGTGCGAGTGAACGACCGACAAATTGGGCGCCATTGCTCAGGTGCTCGTTCTTCGCAAACTTGCTGCAATTTCCTTGGCCCTAATTCACGTCTGCCACACGAAAGTTTTACGATATTACTGAAAAGCAACACAAAATTTTCGAATACAAGCTGTAAGTTCTACACTTTTTGTCATATAATGTAGTCAAACGGGCGGACTATATCTATGATGACTATATGTAAGATGCTTTAGTGTATTTTCAGATATGTACCACAACAGATGCTGTGAATAAGTTTTTAGTATTGAAAATGTTGTTGGTCAACTTACTTCCTATTCATACTGCTTAGCATAAACCTCCCTTTGCTTCTGCCACTCTCCCCAATCCCTTTTAAATCTCACCCAGTCACCTCCCACCACTCTCCTCACATCATCCGCCCATCACCCACTTACTTCCTCTTATCTTAAACGAAACTATGCCTCAGAAGTCATTTACGTAAGAGCTACTATAGAAATACCACATAGGGTAATGAATATGAAGTTAAATAATTTAAAGTAAAGCAGCAATGTTTAGAAGACGGAAAATGGAAAATATTACCAGGTAGGTAAAAAAGGTGAACAAACTCAAAAATAAGGCCACATTCTAATTATCAAGCTTTTCGTATAAAGTTGCCGTCTTTTACTTTACGTTGGGTACTTTTCGGAATGTTTGTTCGGGACTAGCGATCCCGTGCCAACTCAGCAAAACGGTCCCGCTCCTCGATTTTCTGGACTCGTATGTATTAAAGGCAGTTTACTTACTGAGATCTATAAAGTTTCTCCGATCTAAAAATCGAATTTCTCAAAAGCTTAAATCTTTTCCCTCTTGTATTTCTAGCGTCAAACCGCAAAGCGCTTTGAGAGTTTACATTTTTCTACATAATTGACATTCCAGGAGTGTACACGTACTGCTCTGCTCCCTAAAGAATATTAGCTTTCAACAAATTCAAATTTAAATGATATTTTATTTAAGTAGAGTTTTATAAGCTCTTTTGAGTCGTCATATATTTTAAAAGCTACCACTGATTCTGAAGAGTAGAGCCATGAGAATAATCAACAAGAAACTCTTTACCTACTTTTTTAAAAATAGATCTTATAAAACAGAGTTTAAAACTCTGAATATAATAAGGGCGAAGCCAGACGAAGCGTTATTTTTTGAGTTGTGAATCGCGTCATTTTTGCCACATTCGGTTTCATAATAAACTCCTGTTTCGTTCACCCAGCGACGCAAAATGAGTTTTTCAGTTTCATAAAAAGAAATCGCGCCTCACAACTCAAAATTTTAGGCTCGTTTGGCTTCATCATAATTGTCTGCATTCGATATCATTGGCTAAAACAAATTCTGTTTAAAGCGTACAGGGGATAAAATATTATATTGTAATAATAATAACAATATAGATAGTTGTTTCGGCGAACGGCGGTCTCATAGCGTTGAGTCTTGATCAACATCTCAAGAGAGAAAAAACTATAGTCCCGAGCAGGACTGATGCAGGCTCGCATCATTCCGGGCTGCCCGGCCTCACAAAGGCTTTTTTCGTTTCTTTCTCATTAAAATTTAAATATAATCTCAAGAGAGTCTTGTTAGATGGTTGGGTCAAGGGTCAGAATTAGGTACAAGTTTTTTTTGGACATATTAAAACACCTAATCATTTCATAATGCAAAGATAACGACAATTATCTTATTTTGTGACTGCGTTGAAGTTTGCCTCTATTACTCGTATCAGGAAATCATGCTTTAGTTTAAATATTTATGAATAAGTGATGCCTTCGACTAGTTTAATTTAAACCCTATTAAAATCGGTTTTTCCGAATAATAGGGGACGCACTATAACATATAGACGAAATATGAGATGATTCATGTGACCCTAGTAGGTTCGTAGATATGATCACGAAGAAAACGGGCCGTCAATAACAGGCGGGGAAGCCCTGAAAGCGCTTCCGCGAGCTTTGTATCCGGGCGACGGATATCCCGCGCGTACGTGTGTTCGTAGGATACAGTCTAGTTTAGGGTGATGTGGTTACTATTTGTCTCTTTTTCTAAAAAACCCTTCATAACCTGCTGAACTAATTCTGAAGTTTTTCTGTGTGTCCAAATGGATTCCAAGACGTTTATATACACGATTGGACACAGTAAATGGCGCTGAAATCGGGGTTAAGTTTTTCTTTTATATAACAAGGGGCAAACAAGCAGGCGGTACTCTGAAGTGACTACCGACGCCAATGGACAACTGCAACACCAGGGGGATTCTTCTTAATTTCTTTAATTCTTCTCAATATTCGTACAGGAAAATTCCAAGGAAAATCCGCTAGTGTTCATATACTATTTATTATTACTAGCGACCGTCTGGTGGTCGAAATTTGGTCATATAATATAAACTACAATTCTGCCAAACTTTATACTTCTACTACAATCAAATCTACATTACAATTTCCGTAATGTGGTACCGTAAGTTTTCGTTTTACGTATTGATTTATAGATGTTTAGAAAAAATATAGTTATTTCAGCGTGACGTTTAACTGATTGGTGTTTGTTTCTTTGTTCGCAGGTAAGCCGCGAGCCGAGGATATCGCATTTGATCTGTACGTTTAAACACGAGTACTGCAAGGTAAAAAGTCACCTATTGTTGTGTACAGTAGCATCGCTAGATTACCGACGTAAGTTAGCTCCAGTATGTGCCGGTAAAGGCTGCTCATGAAGTCACGGTATTTATACGTAATCAAAACGATGTTGAATTTGATTTATTAAATACTAAAAATCATTTTTAAAGGTAGACTAATATTAAAGGGGCATCTTCAAATAAATTCAAAAGAAGCTTGTGTTGTATATTATGCCCAGTAGGCTTACATAAAAGCCATTAACCAAGAGTTAGAACTAGAACCTTGTATTAGGAATGGGCGCCATGGTAGTCCAGCAGAGTTGGAGATCAAATCAAGCATCACAATGATTTTAGTCCCGTATCCTATCGCCCTAGATGTATTTTATTTAGTCATATATCTGCCGCGACCAATTTTTATACTTCCGCCGTTTACAAACGGCGACGTCAGTTTATAAACGCTTGCAGCTATGTAAAATGCTGATGGCAAAATGTATTTTGCCGTTACATTATACATTATGCCTAAACATTGGACTTAGAATGTCAACTCAGTTATTTGATCGCGCAACAATTGCCCTGGGCACTTCGTCGTTATTTTTTTTTAAATATTTTAACACAGAAAAGGTTTTCTATGGTACCATTAAAAAAATAACTCAATCGCTGAGCGATCGCCCGCCCATTTCTAACCTATCCGTAACTGAGTTAAGTAAGAATGTCACGGCAATATATATTTTGCCATTTGGCATTTTACGTAACTGCGAGCGTTTATAAACTGACAACGCTGTATATAAACGGCGGACTCGTAAAAATTGCCTGCGCTATATCCACATGTATCTGTTGAGGTATAGAAACCTTCTGATTCTATGAAGCCTCAATTAATTTAATCAAGCAAAATAAAAGTGCAGATTTGTAAGTACTCGATTTGAACCGAAACTCATCTTATTGTAGCTTAGTTTTACTGTTTAGATGTGATAATAATGACAGATTTTCGTCGGTGCGAAATAAAATAATTTAAAAAATGGGTCTATTTTTTATAATAAGGTAAATCGGCGGGGCTCACATGTTTCACGCCCGCAGGAGCGAGGATTACAAGCTTCATTGGGCCCGGGCTTATTATAGCGCTTTGGTTCGCCCCTGGCCAGTGTTGCACCGCGGCCCGACACATTGGTACATATTGTATCCCCACGTTATATCTAGCATAATACTAACTCTATTAAATTCTTGGTATATGGACCTCACCGGGCCACCTGACAAATTGCTTACATCGCCAATGATACGTCTTCTGAACCGTCGCTCCTAACTGAGGCGCCCTCTGGGACTCGGCGCCTGGAGCGGCCGCTCCGTTCTCCCTATGGCAGGGCCGGTCGGGACTAAATAATATATTTAACGGATTTATTTTGTATATTTATTATGCGTAAGTATACTAAGTGAGGATGTCGTTATTTCGTCATCCAGCTAAGCTATTTCTTATCTTAAATGAATATAAACGTGTATTAGGCATCTATTTGTTCCGTACTCAAAAACAGACATTATAAGTTCTCCATGCTATAAAAACATAACTATTATCGCACTTGTAGCATTCAATATTTTGATAGACAAGAGGAATTAGTTAATAATTCGCATAGAAAAGAATCCCCTAAATTAACTCTTGAGTTGCAAGACCCTAGTAATGCCTGGGTTCCTTCCACTGCGACTTTATGGAGGGGACAACCGTTCTATTAATCTGTACAGTGTACACCCATTGAATGCTAATCAATTTGCTCCGTCTCTAAACTATTTACATGATTTAAATCCGATAAGTAATAAATTTTATTTCAACGTGTAATTATTATAATCAGCCATCTATGAAGCATTGTTAAGCTATCACTTTCTATACGGTCCTGGACCAAATTTTTAGGCATTTACCAATGTGTAATAGTCGTGAAAATGACATGAATTTATTTTTACTAGAGATCGCCAGCTGATCAAAAATCATCCACAAAACTTTGGATTTGTGGACTATATATTCTCATTTAAAGCTATATACAAAATTTTAATTATTTGTACATCTGTATATTTGACAATTCATATGCATACGGTCGTCATGACTACGCATTGACATAATATTTTACTTAAATGTATACAGGTGTGTGTAAATCGTTTAGCATTGGGTTCACCTAAACGACTACCGACGCCCATGGACATCTGCACGGACCAGGACGCTAGCAGATGCCTTACCGGCCTTTAATGACGAGTTTAGGCCACCGGGAAGTCTCACAAACCGAACGAAACGTGGCGACAATTCCATCACTCGACGTAACAGCATTGTCGCCGCTTCGTACATGTGAGAAAGAGGTATTGGTACCCGGTCACAGGCCCATTTCAGCTGCAGACCAATAAGACTGGAAGCGTGGCGCTACCTATAATTGGCAGGACAGGAAAGAGATGGAGTAAAAGGATATAAAGGTAGATGGAGATACTATTGTCCAGGACAATTTAGGGGGGAGTGACAATGGCAGCTAGGGTAGTCCGGGGTCGCGGACCCATAGTTGACTGAGCTTGTTATAGGACAGATAAAAAGCAAGATTCGCCTCCTGGATTCACTATATATATCCGAACCAACCTAGTATGGGGTGAATTATTAAAATTAACACTGAGATATATCCTCTCATGAGATAACATGACCATACATACATATGGTTTTTAATTACAGTAAACCATTTTCGGATGTAATAAAAACTACTTTCACTTTAATCTGCTACCACACATTTTTTAAAATATTTTAGTTTCGATATTGATGTTTGAAATTATTAAATTGTCTAATAAGAATATTGAAATAAACTATTTTAAAAAACAATAAATGAAATACATAATATTCTCAAATATTTTGACACGCATTCGAACGAGGGAATATTTTTTCATATTTGAGCGAGTAAAAAAACTATAAACTGGTCGGTTGACTTTTTGCTCCACTGCCAATAAATTTTGTTAATAATATAAAAGTAATAATTACTTCTGCTCTGTTATTTCTTCGCGACAACAACACCATCACTAGACGTGACAGCATTGCCGCCACTTCACGCCGATCTCATGTGAGAAAGAGGTAAAACTACCATTAGGAATAAGGTTTTATGTAAAGAGACCTTATTTAATACTTTATTTCTATCAACTGAAAAACGTAGTAATTCAACCTACAATCTTCGAGGTAAATTCGAAGAACAAGAACAATGGCCAGTAACTTCGAGTTTATAATAAGATAAATTGGGGTATCGTTAAATCGCAACTCATAAAAAGTTTCCAATCATTTCATGGTTTGTGAAGTTTTCCGAACGTTCTTAGAATTTTGATTTCAACGTTCAATCATATTAAAAGTAATAACAAAGTCTACTGATGAAAAGACTGCCACTTTTATTATGCTGCTATAAAAGAAGGGTCTGACTCCCCTAACAAAGTTATACAAAACTGATTGGAAAAAGTATATCTAAATAATTGACTGTTTTCTGATTTCCTGTCCCACAATATAAATTATGATCAGATCATCATCAGAAATCAGAATCCTCAGAATCAGATCAGATTTCTTATTAAAATACTATATTTCCCGGGAGGGCAACCAGGGGGAACCAAACGTCACAAAGGCAGACCACCAGCACCATTCACTGCAGTTACACAATGGAGGGCATTAGCCCAGAATTGAAAACTGTGGCTTTTTTTTGTGCGTGGTCCTTGCTTTTGGCCCTATTGGGCTTGTCACCGGGAGGCGAGAGGGTGGGGAGACAGAGGACAGAGGAACTCATCGATGGTAGGGGAGCTGAGGGGATTATCAGTAGGCGAATCTTTAGAATAGTTTTCTCATTAGCTAAATTGATACCGACGATTTGAAGACCCAACATCCATTTGTTGCATTATTTAGTTTGGACCGATTTTGATGGGAATTTCACTGACAGACAGCTAAATATATTTGAAAATAGCTATTTCTCGCGATTTAGTCTGCGTAAAATTAAACTAGGTTTTAGAGTTCCATAACGTGGTCCTATCGAAGAATCTGTTCTTAGCGGATGAACTTTGACAATGAACTTTTTTGCCTAATTTCATCTTCGTCCCGCGTTTTTCTACATTTCGTGATATGCAATCTTCCGCTTTTATATATATATATATATAGATGACATAAGCTACTTTATTTTTAGCGCAACAAATAGGGTTCTGCGCAATAGAAGGAAAACCCTCAAAATTGAACACAGTCATTTAATTCGTCATTTGATAAGAAATTAATTTTAATTTAAGAAAATTTGATAAGAATCATTGTTTTTCGTAGGTTATCAATAATAGCCATACAGGATGTGGTCGAGGAGGCTGCGTTACAGATGATCTGCGACGAGCTGAACTCCCCAGCGCTGCGGCGCGTCAGAGAGTGGCGCTGCAACAGTCACACCTGGAAGTACTGCATTGCGCGAAGTAGTAACAGGTCAGTCCAGTCATTCACTACTTACTGTCAAGGCTATAGACAAGTATATCTCATGACTGTCTCTGCATTAAATAAAAAAAAGTACAAAATATGTTACCCTTTAACTGTGCGAGAATGCAAAAATAAATACATAGCTTGGCTAGTGACTCTGCCGTATGATGAACTTGAGGATCTTGTAAAATCTGTAATATAATCTTCCTAAAGGAAAACACTAAACATTACACACATACACAAACACACGTACGGACGCACACTCCCACACAAAAATACACACACACAAAACACACACATTATATAATAATGAAAAAAGAACTAATATAATCATTTTTCAAGTGTTTTTGTATTATATAAAAATTGTACTGCATGATTCTTTCATGCTGTATGTTTTACTACATTAAGTAAATAAATAATTCTATCTTCTTGCATTATTTTAAGATAAATAAATTTGAACGTCGTTAAGATGCTATAGAATACAGTAACTTAGTAGCTGACACGTAAAAAGGCTTTCCCACTCATGTTTCAGGCATAATTGCTTGGGGATAATTGCTACATGAATATTTATATCGCGTCGTAAGATTTTGAACGAAGCGTAATTTCTTTTCGGTCGTGCCAAAGAGTTTCGTCCTGGGAACATCGACTCTACATATTACAGACATTATATCGTTATTAATATGAATTTGACTGGCCCATCGGTGCAGTGGACACTGATCCTGTCTTCGGCGCCAGGGGTCGAGGATTCGATTCCCGCCTCGGTTCGATTCCCGCCTCGAGTCTGGGTGTATTCTCCATATGTATGTGTTTATATATTTCCAAAAAAATATTTGTGTTTAACTGACGGCTACTATATAACACAGGCATTAAGTTATCTACCTTAGGAACAGTCGCCCGTGTGTCATATAGTCCTATATATTTATTATTATTAATAATAATAATATATACAGGATGACTGATAAGACACTTAGAATACTTAAGAAGGGTACTCGGTACTCGATTCTCGTTATAATTATGTAATATAAATAGGTACTTAATTTTTGACATAATTTCCTTAGCATTTGTTAAAGCGGTTTTACGTGCCTTCCGAAGCACGGAGGAGGTCGCATATCAAATATAAACCAGTGCTAGAATGGGTCACCCATATATCATCCGGTTGCAGTATAGGCATCCACAACCGCTACTTTTAGGGACCAACTAGAAGCCTCTCGCCGCCCTTGTTTCAAACGTGGCATATTACAACGCCCTAGTAACGCATCGATTCCTCTTACAATTACACGAGTATACGGATGCTTCTCTGTTCTCTATAAATAGAATATTCTCCAAATAATAGAGTGCTTTATAGGAAGGCATGTAAAGATTCTTTCTGAGGGCAATTAAATTTATATGTAAATTCAATTCCACATTGAAGTGTAACTGTACAAGCTTTTATAATAAATTCCCCTATGGTTTTCAGGAGAGGTCGCTAAATAAATTTAAATCTATACTGATATATATAGTTGAAGAGTTTGTTTGTTTGCTTGAACGCGCTAATCTCAGGAACTACTTACTGGTCCTATTTGCAAAATTATTTCAGTCTTAGATAGCCCATTTATCGAGGAAAGCTATAGGCTATATATTATGACGCTAAAGTTGAATCTATTTCCTTAACCTAATTTTACGCGGACCAAGTCATGGGCACAACTAGTTTCTCATAAGGCGCCAACGCATGTGCGAGCACTCTGATTTAACAGTTAGTTACTTATAATATGAACCACCTGCCCATTTGCCTTCTTACACACACAAAATGTGGAAAACACATTACGGCAATGACTAACACACAGATTTTAATATTATTATTATTACATTGAACTAGCTGTGCTCGCGACTTCATCGGCGTAAAATTTAATATAATTTTAGCGTGTTAATCTATAGCCTTCCTCGATAAATGGGCTATCCAATACTGGGAGAATTTTTCAAATCGGACCAGAAGTTCCTGAGATTTGCGCGTTAAAGCAAACAATCAAACAAACTCTTCAGCTTTTATAAATTCTTCTTAAAAAACTCAACTTCAAATTTAAACTCATAACACCCGCTGGCATCACGTATTTGACGAACTGATCGCGTCATCTTCTTCGTGGTCTGCTGGCTAAATAAACAAGCTTTTATGTGTGCTATAAATTAGAATTAATGCAACGCCAGAGCACTTGCAACTTGCAAGTTACACTAACAATCCTCAGTTCAAGTTTAGGAGTAGTTTCGTGGATGCCAACTTAAAAATTTATTTACACTTCAAATGCAGAACAGCTCGTCGCGTGAAAAGTTTGAGTCGCTTCTCGAACAATGTCGTCGCAGTGCTTGTCTTTGAAATAGGATTTGAAGAAGGTACTGCAATATTGTTTTACTATTATTTTCTTTGCTTTCACTTGTTTTACAAAGATTTACCCACTTTAATGGTTTCGAGGATAAAACAAAGCACTATCTTCAATTTCCTTGGTCGTTTTTCCTTCATTAATCGTAATCAGATTTTAAGGAACCGATTATAATATATCATTTCCATTAAATGTATTACTCTATACTAATATAGATAGATTCTATATTATTTATTTGCTTAAACGCATTAATCTCAGGAACTACTGGTTTGATTTGAAATTTTTTTTCAGTACTAGATAGCTTATTAATGAAGAAAGGCTTTGTGGTGCAAATAATAATAATATTAAAAATAGAACTATATGACGCACGGACGTCTAAGGTAGACAACTTAATACCTGTGTTATAGGTAACAGATGCCTGTTATACACAAATATATATTTTTTTAATATATAAATACATACATATCGATAATACACCCAGATTCGAGGTGGGAATCGAACCCACGACCCCCGGAGCGAAAGGCAGGGTCACTACCCGGATTTTGTATAAGGGACTTGAAGAACGACAGGAATGAAGAGTGAAAACAACAACTCAATCAATTAGAACAGAATACTTTCAAATGGCACGGGCATTTAGCCTGTGGTGCAAATTGCAAAAAAAAAGAACAAACGAAACATAAGCTTTTAACTATTTGACGTGCACTCAACATTCGACCTTAACGTGGCAAACCAATTTCGTGGTTGACTATACTTAGCATCTGTCTCGAACAAATAGTATCCCGCACGTATATTTGTATGAAGGAAACGGCAAACAAAACGGAACAACTTCTACGCGTATCGCCCCGGGGCCCGTGTCTCTATTGACAGCCAAACCCCTACCGCGCACAAATGGATTTGTGGAAATCGGTAAAACTAGAAAGATTTAGCTACACTCTTAAATTATGTCACGTACAAGTGTTTTCTTGTATATATTTTTCTTCTATCTACTATTCACTTGTATATTTATAAGTGACCAAAAGCTTGACAAAACGTGGTAATGTAGAAGGTTCTGTATATGATATGCGATGACAGTATTTGTTAAATAACTTCAAAAATTGTATTTGTTAAATAACTTTAATTAATTAAAATTGTTGCCCGAATACGCTGAAAATAATTTTCCTAGCACCTAGTTTTTATATATCCTGTCAATTTGAAGTCTTTAAGTCTAATATGAAAACAATAGGGGGGGCGTTTTTTCTAGAAACTTTTTGCCTCGCCAAATTCCTCCGTGGAATCAATTGCCAGCTTCGGTATTTCCGAACGGATACGACTTCAAGAAAAGGGTACCTTGGAAACCGATTGCCGAAATATTGTATTCTCTACGTTTCCCAAATATATGCCTCCAGAGGACCATGTATAAGAGGGTCCTTCTATAAAAGCCTTTTTATTGTCATCATGAGATAAGATTTCGCTTAATAGATGGTACGCCCCGGTTTTTATCCACATGTTAATCACAAGCGTGATATTTGCTAGGAGGTTCTAACGTCTCTGTGAAACCAATACCCAATTCCGATGTTCACGAACCAATGAGACTGAAAAAACTGCCCGTTTGCGTTTCTACAAATTCACTTGAGTAACTACTGACGCTAATGGACAACTCCACTGCCAGTAGGCTCGTAGCTGCGTTTCTATTCTGTGAGAAATGAGTACATCTTTTCCCAAAATCGTAAATAGGCATGTAATTCGTTTCCGTTTGGAAACACTTTAGCTGGCAATTGGTTTCACAGAAATGTAGAGCGAGGCAGTTAATTCCTAGTAACAGTGACCTTATTATGCAATGAAATGACATTGGTAGTTACGTGCTATGACAACTTTGAATGTGCAATCAATTCCAAATTGCGTCGTCTAATTTGGTACGAGAGGCTCATTAATTTGCCGGCTCTCATGAGTGCCTACTCCAGTTGCACTAATTAATTGTGAATTTTATTAAATATTTCCGGAACCGTTTAAATCCTGCATATAAAATTATGAATGAAGTTATTTTATAATTTGCCGATGCACTGCTACTTCGTCCAATTTTACTTACT
The DNA here is from genome assembly GCA_024363005.1 of Charaxes varanes. Lineage (NCBI taxonomy): Eukaryota > Metazoa > Arthropoda > Insecta > Lepidoptera > Nymphalidae > Charaxes > Charaxes varanes. The sequence goes on along the minus strand of JANCMC010007398.1, from coordinate 79,849 downwards.
TCAACTTGTTTTTACCCAATCTTTACATTATTTACATGATACGAAACGATAAGATCAATGTACTATATAGTTATAAATTTCAACCACAAACAACTAAAAAAAATAAAAACTGTGATTTTAAGATCATAAATTTAATCACAAATAACTAAAAATACTGAACTCATAAACAAAGGGGCACTTCTATTATTCAATAACGTAAATAGAAATTATTTTTGGATTTCCAGAATCCTATTAGTCCATTAATGGATTACAAGGGCATGTGAAAAGCACGCTTATTATTTATAAGGTCCACCATATGGTTGAAAACCATATTGCCGTATAATAAAAAACTGTTTAAAAGAATGTCTAACGAGTCTCATGCCGATCCTAATCAGATATTATTTAAAAATAATATTAGAATTTCGCGTTCTATTAAAATATCACAACTTAAATATTTATCAGTTAACTGTAAATACTTTTATAAGTAAAGAATCACGCCCAGAAAACAAAATGAACTTGCTCACCAAATCTAGTAATAACTCCGAATACAACCACTCTTAATACCGCCAAGCTTCTGCTCCTCGCCGATGAGCGTCGACAGAGAGCGAAGCTCCCAGACAGCGCGATGCGATGGGACTTTACTCTAGCCGCTTAGGTGACAACTCATATTCCCGAGCCGCGTACTTGGCCAAACTGCCGTCCCCTCAGCTCCTGAGCTCCATGAAGAGCATCAGATTATCGTAGTACCTCGCTTCAGCTGCATGGCAAGACACGTCATTTATGTTCTTTCCAATTAGTAATACTGGAATAATTGGGACGCGGTCCATCTGTTGCTCGGCCATAAGCGTTTTCTGATTAAATTTAAGACTTTTCTATTAGTTAAGTCGTATTCAACCTTGAAGTTATCAAGATTTTGATACCAAAATTTGATAGTATCAATTTGGTCATCACAATCAAATATTAAACGACATCCGTTAGAAAATTTCGCGCTGATTTTTCACGTTCACGTTCAGTATCTCCGTCGACTTATAGTCGCGAGTTTCTGGACCGAAAATGATTATATGAAGTATTCTGTTATAAACAAATATTTTTTAAATCTATAATTACATACATATGGATAATACACCCAGACTCGAGGTGGGAATCGAACCCACGATCCCCGAGCAGAAGGCAGGGTCACTGTCCACTGCGCCAACGGGCCAGCCCTCGACTGGGATTCATATACGTATTTTCCAGCAATAAAAAAAACATAGTATATATACTATTACTTATGTAAGCCATATTTGGTGGGTATTTTAGTAATCATATAATGTATGTAGTTAGTAAGATCCAGGGTTATTATATGGAATAAAATCCGGGCAAGTGCGAGGCAGACTCGCGCTCTAAGGGTTCCGTAAATATTATCTTTTGATTGCGTACACATAGAGATTTGTTTTTTTTACAGTTTCCAGAAACCTCAGTATTTGGTATTAATTTTAACGTATCAGGATTGCGTTAATCTATAAAGTTTTATAGATTAACGCAATTCTGAGAAAAATGTCTTGTCTGTCTATCTGACAGACAGAAGTCAGAACATCTGACAACGAAGTGATCCTAGAGGGGTTCCTTGTTTTTCTTTTTGGTACGGAACCGTAAAAATTGTGATGAACATCACAGTTCTAAAGGTGTTAAGTCCAGCTTGGAAAGAATAGATTTATTTTGCTTTATAGGAAAACGCGTTATAGGAGTATTCCCGTACAACGTGCTTGTACGACCCCGAATGCGCTTAATATAATAGTATATATAAATATTACATTATTGTTTATTATAGAATAATATTTATGCGTTATAAGAGTATCGTGTTATAGGGGATATTAAAGTATTTATAAAATAACATATACCAAGTGTATTGTATTGACAATATTATATTTCCCAACATATTTACTTTAAAAATATTAGGAATAAAAAAAATATTCAAACTTGTCTTTAGAAAAAAAGTGACAAAGGTGCACATACATTGCTCGAATGGTTTTTAGGTGTACATTTCGTAGAGTCTTGCGGTAAGGCCGCTGAGTGCAAGTTTCGGTGAAGTTAATATTCGTAAAACTAAATTCTAAAACCTTCGTAAATGCGGTCTTCTGGAAATGCTAAACTTATAGTTCTGCATATATTAGAGAGATCAGTGAAAAGCGTTGATTAATCAGTGGTTGCAATTTGAGTCGATCGCTAGGTTAAGTCGTTCTTACCGAGGCCGGGTCATAGATGGGTGATCAATGTCTAAATCTGACTCTAAACCCCAATTCGCGCGAGAATTCAAAAAACTTTGCGTTAAATCTCAGCGTTGGCGCTTTATTAGCATCGTCAATACAAAAATATAGCGTACATGTATATGCATAACGTTCAAAATATCAAAGTGCTTGACATAAAAGAGTCGCGTTATAAAAACGTTGTCGTGTGAACACAAACTTGGGAGTTCATATATATGTTCTATTTCAACGCTTTTTTACCGCTCGGTAAAATAACGTTCATCACATCACAGTTTTTGTAATGCGCGTTAATAAAGCGTTAAAATAGAAAAAAAATAGATTCCCAAATTTATGTTCACACGACAGCGCTTTTATAACGCGTCCCTTTTTTATCGAACAATGTTCTATTTTCAGCGCTAAATATGTATTTATACGACATATTTTCGTATCGACAACGCTGAAAAAGCGCTAACGGGGAGATTTAACGCAACGCTTTTTAAGCTCTCGTGCGAATGGGGGCTTAATCTGACGTTCTTAACGCCTGTACATATTTATAAGAAAGATTTAAACAATTTCAAAGTAAGATAAAATATAGAGTTACTGTCTACACTTGATCTAATACGATCTCCAATAACGAGATAAATTTATCGCATTCTTGTGAAACATCAGACGTAAGTTCACGTTTCCCTTTAAAGCTTTGCAGAGAGCAAGACAAGCTTTTGAAGCAATAGAATTTATATGAAATTTTAATGTGTAAATCCTGAGTAATGTGCTAACGTGATTATGACTCATTAGAAATGCTTAAATTGCGGAGGATGTGGCTGTGGGGAGAGCTAAGATGACAGAATGCCGTCTGACGTCATCCTGGAACCCCCACAATTTTACGACTAATATCATTCGTGCCTTCAGAAACACGAAGGAGGTTGGATATTAGATAATCAGTGTTAGTCACCCATCCATCTCCCAGCCGTGGGTTGAACTGTTGAACCTCAAGCGATCGACTCAAATGCCGGCCACACAACACTTCCCGGTGGCCCAAACTCTTCGTTAAAGGCCGGTTATGCATCTGCTTGCCTCCTGGTCATGCAAACATCCATGAGGGTCTGTAGGCACTTAGCTGCTCGCTGCCAGCTCGTTTGCCTATTGTAACCTAAAAAGACATTGGCCGGCCGTTGCTCCTTTTTAAAGACTGCAACAAGCGTGACCTGTCATTCTTTCGTGTAGTCTCGTGTCATTGGCGCATCAAACAGTTCCATCCCAAAACTCAGCCACGCTATCAGCGTCCTCTGGTGCTCACGATTGGTCTTTCCGCGTACAAGTTAGGTAGGGCATACGATAGAAGATGCTCCATTTACTAGGGACCCACATCACACAAACACCCCAAGTCAGAGTTACCCAATAATTCTTTAATGTCGAGCATGGCATATTAAAGCACTCGGAAGCAGGGACCAGTGGAGACACTTCATTGACCAAGGTATCAAGGTGCATGATAAAGCGTGATTCGAAAGGCTTGTCTACAAAAAGGCCAAATGGTAGAACAGTCACAATCAAACATCTAGTTCTCTCGGAGTACACATCTGCTCTGGGTGTGGCCGTTCTCGTCAATCCAGGACTGGGTTGCACAGCTTCAAATAGAAACTGCATCAATCATCTGCGACAGATGATATAGCCAATGATGCTGATATATAACAGTCAAGTAGCTCAACAAAGGTTTTGTTTGATTTGCCATTGATGCAACTTTCATTAAGGTCATTGAGATGCTTTTAAAGACCATAGAGAACACTGCACCGGTCATAAAAGTACCATTTACACCGTTCTTGGCAGAGAGCACCAAAAATACATAAAAACGGCATAAAGCCTATACCAATTAAGCTAATTGCATTTTATTAGAGCATGTTTCCATTTTCAGCAAACGACACGTTAAGGTGGGTTGAGACCATATTAACAGAGCTAGAACAAGAGCATTATTTCTGGATAGATTTTAGTACTAAGGCTTTAGGCGTTTAAGCGGTCTCTGCGTTTACACCAGAATATCAACGAGCACAAAATTAGAATAAGAATTAGAAACTTTGTGAATGCAGACGGAACAAAGAAGGACTGCTCTGTTTGGTTAATCTAAACTAATTCGACAGAGTAGGGGTAGAATAAGCATTCGCTCGTCTGATATAACTTGGCTTTTATATGCAATGAGACCACTTACATTTCATTCCAAGAGTTCGCCTTTCGGGTCCTCGGACCATTGCGTTGTAGATAAAAGAACTTGCAGCCCAGGTGTAGGCTAGAGACGTTTACTATGCGTATAAAACCTCGCATTGACCAGCAGTGTTCCCTTCTCTGCCTGGCTGTTGGATTCATCCTACTAGTTCTTCTAATTTGTCCCCGAATCCGAGAATAAACATGAGGCAAAATCTGTGCAATTAAGAATATTTGTAGAGTATATCTCCCGATGACGCTTCCGTTTTGTCCTGAAACTTAATGCAAGGCAGAAAATTCTAGAAGATCGCACGGTTATGGACTTTTGAAGACGATTGTTCCTATCTAGAAGATACCAATTTCTTGTCTTAAAGACAAAATTTCGCTATTAAGAGAAAGACTTGAGTGTTTGCGAGTCTTGGTCAAAATGGGACGATGGCCTCCGAATGCGTCGGTATGCTGACTTGACAACTGACTGTCAATGCCGGTCATAGAGTGGCAGTGCGTAGGGAAATGGAAGTAATAAGGGGAGACCATCGACAAGTGGCGTAGAGATTATAAAATCTAATTTGAAACCCATGAAACATTATAAAAAGGATGAAATGAACGTATCGCCCTTGACAATGGGAACGGTTCTCCCACCAGAAGCCGTTGTCCTGATTGTTAACGACCTTTTTATAGACCAATGAATGGTAAATAGGCATTAGCGAACATTCCGTTGTTTCCACAGTAAGTACCTAGCTGAAAGAGATTACGTGGTACCTATTACAAACTAATTTGTATTGATCCTTTACAATTCAAGGGCTTGAATCTCTGTAATAGATAGGGGAACCTAAAAAAGACTTGAGTCACTGAAAGAGGTAAGTTATATTGCCACAAAATCAATAATCACATACATATGTATTTCACATAAATAAATAAACTTGTTATATATGCGATTAGCCGAAATTTGCAGTCTTTCCCTATTAAACCACCTATCTTCCCATCAAACTCGGTCTAGCCATTTCGGAGATTACCCGTAACAAACCCAGTAGGATAGGTTTTTGAATCGAGTTTCCTCTTGTTCCTAGCATTATCCTGGTCTAGTACCAGAGTCCGCTTAAATTGCAGAGGATGTGGCTGTGGGGCGAGTTAAGATGATCATCTGTCGCCTCACCTCACCCCCGGAAGCCCCAATATCTCTACAATATCTTGACTACTATCATTTTATGACTTTAATCGGGGACCACTGTTTTTACGTCCGAAAGACGAAGTAGGTTGGATACTTTTTTTTTTATGTTACAAGGGGGCAGACGAGCAGGCAGCAGGCACCGAAGTGCTATCTCATTAATTTCCATATAAAATGTCCGCATTGGATCAAAAGATACTGGCTGAAAATAAAAATCGACCGAAGAAATTCCGAAAAAAAAAACAAAATTTAACAATCTCCTATTTCTTGGGAAAAACGTCTAATCTAGAAGAACCTAACTTACAACGGATATTACATATTTCGAAAAAGTGTCTTACGGTATATCGTAAGTGAACGTTATTCAACACAGACGCTGATAAACCGTAGAGGTTTTTGAAATTTTCCAGAGAATACTTCTCAGGGGTCAAACAGGTCACACCGTCAACTATTAAATCGTTCTTCATGTGAATCTTAAAGTAACCACCTTTAAATGTTTCCATCACTATACCCTGAAAGAGAATTTAAAATTAGATCGTTCTTTAAATATAATTGATTTGCCCACGAAAACAGTTATGTAACTCAATATTTATTTTACTTTTGTTTTTATTCAAAAATGCAATGAATTTTCTCTTAACCAGTTATTTTTTTTTTCCGTTGAACTGCAATGCTTCATATGTAGTTTAAATAAATATTTCGGCGAAGACCGAACTTTTATCGCGATAGCGCGAATGTCCGCTACAGATTATATTTGAAGCATAGACCATAGAGAAACTTTCACAAAGCATGCTGTGAAATGCCGTAGCCAGACATAGCTTCATTTGAATGATCATTTTAATGATCATGTAGTGTGACCGTGGAATTTGTGTAGCTGAGCAAAGTTAGAACTTTATAGTCATCAAGGACAAAATGTACAAACACTTTCAGCTATGTCTGGCTCCGGCATAATAATTACATACTTACGTTGTATTGCAATGACTGTACGTAGTGGTGTGGTGTTTTATTTCCTGGGGAGGCAGAAATCTCCATAATACCAATGCTTATTTCTATTTTTTTTCTTATTATGTTCTCTAAGCAGTCAATAAATTTTTATAGTTTTTAGTAACAATTTTTAGCTCTATATTTTTAAAGAGAAAGGTACAAAATATAGATTTAATAACAATTATTTTATCAATGTTAATTGTGTATCTGTATCTTGTCGTCCTTAAATAAATAAATGTGATGTCTAGGCTCCTTAGTTTTATCTTTAATTTGGACAAATGTGGAATTTTCATTTAAGTCTTATATTATTTAGTTATATACATACAAATAACAAGTTTGATATTTTTTTAATTTAATACAAGTATAAACTTTATATGTTCTTATAAGAAAACAGATTATGGTCAGACAGAAGATACTAGGAAATATTAGCGGTTGACAATATACAGAGTATAAAAGACATTGACAGATGCCACAAACTTTGTGATAAAACTACACTTAATGTCCCAAATAAGATCACAAAAATCATTCATCTCGGAAATGAGAAGTAAAAGATATTGCCATCCTCTTCCCATTCTTGCGCAATGTATTGTGAATGTTGGAAAGCAATCTTCAACAACATGTTAACATGCAAAACAAGTCAATTGAAATGACACGCAAAACGAGCATTTTTAATTTTATTTACATTGTGGTTTGATATAAAAATATTAAAAAAAATTGTATCTGATTTAAAATTGCATTGGTACAGATAGTAACTTTGGTATTATACATTATACAGTTAAAAAGGGTTAAAGAAATTGTACATTTCAAGAAAAAGCCTTTGAAAAATTCCACCACTGGGGAGTCTAGAATTATATACTGAATCCATCGGATGTTTATCCGGTACAATGTCTTTTACCTATAATCACCATCTACATTCGACGCGACCGGCCGGTTCGTTTTGATGACATGTAAGTATTTATATACATATTCATATGTGCCACTACAAGTCCGTACAAGAAGGAATCTATACTTTATCCGCACTTACATTTCTCAATCCGCTTTTAAAATATAAAAGCGAGCTCTCGCCTCTCCGTATATGTACGACCAAAAGCACTCGCCTTTACTTAGGCCCAAATCCATCTCTTCGATAGCTCTTTGGCTTTACACACTGACACACTGAAATATACATTACTAGTTTTTACCCGCGATTTCGTCCGCATTAAATTTTATTTTAGCGTGATGATATGTAGTCTATAGCCTTCCTCGAATGGGCTATCTAGCACTGAAAGATTTTTTCAAACCGGACCACTAGTTTATGAGATTAACGCGTTCAAGCAAACAAACAAACTCTTCAGCTTTATAAGTTAGTATAGATGATTATCAAGTCAACAGCTGAGATTTTATCTTAAAACCAGCTGATACCGCAATTTCGTCTTGTTCTGATAACTTCTTTTTAATGTTAGAAGGGGCAAACGAGCAGACAGTTAAGCGCCTACTGACGCCTATGAACATCTGCACGACCAAGAGACAAGCAGATGAGCTGCCGGCCTTTAATGACGAGTTTAGGCCACCGGGATGTCTCACAAACCAAAGGAAACGCGGCAACAATACCATCACTTGACGTGACAGCATTGCCGCCAGTTCACGCCGATCTTATATGAGAAAGAGGTACCAGTACCTGAACGCGCCAGCCAATTACGGCTGCAGACCAAAAGGATTGCAAGCGTGGTTCTTCCTCTAATCAAAATATTTTGGGTAAATGTGAAATGGCTAATCTGGCTCCACAGCCACATCCTTTGCGGACTTAAGCGGACCCTGGTACTACTCATAGAACGGGATAACGCTACGTAGAAAAAAAAAATTATTTGATAATTTTTACTTGTATTTAATGGTCTCTTAGCTTTAACTTCCTAATATACTAGCTTTGCCCGCGACTTTATTCGCGTTAAATTAGGTATTTAAAATGAGTTACAATTTTAGCGTGATGATATATAGCCTATAGCTCGATAAATGGACTATCTAAAACTGAAAGAATTTTGTCAAAACGGACCAGTAGTTCCAGAGTTTAGCGCTACAACAAACAAATTCTTCAGCTATATATATATAGAACATAAATAAAATTCTCGTTTTACATTGTTTGTTGCCAAATTCTTCAGTACCAGCTGGAACGATCTGTACGAAAATTTTTGTCCATATTTTGTAAGTCTGAGAATCGGTCGTCAACTATTTATAAAACCCCTATGTAATAAGGTTGGTCCACGCGGACGATTTCGCGGGGTACAACTAGTAGGATATTAGATGGGGTCAGTCAAGTTAAACTTACTTGAACTTTTAAATGTATTGAGCATTTCTATAGCTTCGGTGAACCATCACGTTTCGCATCAGCGCCCACCCGTGGCTACTGCACGGTGGTTGCGTATCTGCCTGCCCATATTTATCCTTTAAAGTGCTCGTACGTTTGTAATGGGTTTTTAATTCATATCAGTTTTGTATATATTTCTCGTTCGTAATGTAAAGCGTGGATTTTTTTTAAAAGAGCATACTAGCTGTACAAACGCTGACTACTCAAGAAGTTGAAGATGGTCAAAAATAGTGATATCACAAATACGCGCATAACTCATTCGGTACGGAATGTCTATTTTTTTTTTATATTACAAGGAGCAGACGGCACCAAAATGACTAACGACGCCGATGGACTCTTGCAACACTATGAGGCTCGCAGATGCGTTATAGGCCTTTAATGAGGGAGTTTTGGGTATCAAGGTGATAAATAGCAATAAATCTTATACTACTATACTAATATATAAAGCTAAAAAGTTTGTTTGTTAGTTTGCTTGCTTGAACGCGCTAATCCCAGGAACTACAGTGCCGATTTGAAAAAATATTTCAGTGTTAATAACCCATTTATTGGGGAAGACTATAGGCTATACATATCGTAACGTAAATTTATCACCTAATTTTTCAAGGACGAAATCGCGAATAACAACTAGTCTTATATACGTGAAGCGAAAACTTTCGGTACCATATTACAAAAACTGCGCGGACGGAGGAGTATGCAATTTGGCACAATTATACTTTATATGATGGAGTGCGAATGACAATACTTTTATAAAATACTAAACATTTCAAAGATATATAAATTATCCAAATAAAACCACACGCACACCGCTGCAAACCAATTTACACACACATATATACATTTTACGACGGTTATTTCGTGACGACGATAAACAATTACAATATCGTTGTACAAAGAACGGATATTTAATAATAAATAAAATAAATAAATACATATATAGGACTATATGACACTCGGACGTCTGTTGCTAAGGGAAACAACTTAATGCCTGTGTTATAGGTAACAGCCGCCTGTTATAAACAAATATTTGTTTTTTGTAAATATATAAATATATACATATGGCCCAAATTTGTGGAATAATTTGCCGTTCGAAAAAGTTAGTTCGTAAATGCATTTCCCAGAGTAAAAAAAAAAAACTGAATCTATCGGCGTTTCAATTTTCAAAGTGGTTTCGCCACTATCTTATTCCTTTTGCTTTATATTAGGGTACCGTAAAGTGAAGAGCGCATTCAGTGAAATCAATGCTCAACAAGAAGTTAAGTAAGAAGATTAAGGGCAGAATTAAATATCACCTGAGACTTAAAAATAGTAGTTCTTAAGTCTTAGGTGATAAGGCCTTTTTTACATTAATAGTTTGTAAGATTGTCTCATGTTAGTTTTAGGTCCTTAATTGTAAACAATTAAGGACCTAAAACTAACATCTTTCTTCTTTCTTTCTTCATTCTTTCTTCTTTCTTTCTATTTAAGATATCATTGCAATAATTAACCTACCCGCATGTTTTGAAAATTTGAGGTATTTGAGAGAGATCAATGTCCAAAAGTCGGTATCGAAAATGAAGAAAGATGGAGAACAAGGCGTTAACTTTAGGACGAAATCTTTTTACTACAATTATCTATATACGGAATCCTCCCTTATATTGCACAGGTCATGCTGCACCAATTTCTTTTTTCCTTTGCTTTTAGGCTACCAGGTCATCATTTCACAGATTTTTCAACAAACTGCCAAAGAAATAGGACTTTTTCACTTTTTTGACTTTTTTTTTTGACTGTAAACATCCATGGTTAAAGATTACCATTTGCACGCACGGACCAGTTTTCCGGTCCAAAGGTAGACAACTAAATGTCTGTGTTATAGGTAACAAACGCCTGTTACACACAAATATAAGCGTTTTTATTAATATATAAACGCATAAATGTTGATAACATTCTTTTTTATTTAAAAGCTTCTGCTTCTCATTTCGTCCTATATCAATTAGGTCTGGTTCTTACAATTTGAAGTCGTGTAAAATTTGTGCCAGACCGCCGTCTTCTATGGAACGGTATAAGTTGTAGGGGGAAGCGATTTAACATTTTAATGGGTTGGGGAATCCGCGGAATGCGAAGAAACGTCACTGCCTTTTTTTAATTAGCCTGCTGGGCAAAGGCCTCCTCTCTCTTAGACCACTCTCCTCCATCCAGAGCCAAACTAATCGACTCCTTTTCCGCAAAGACGTCCAAGTCGCCGCGCCACCTCTTCCTCGGCCTACCTGGTCTACGGCTATCACTTACTATTTAATATAAATGACCTAACTTTATACATGTATTATCTATTTCTCTATTCCCGCCCTTATTTTAGATTATTTGGGGTCGTTACAACTATTTCCATCACCTTCTGTTCTATTCATAGAGATAGGAATAGTCTGTTTTTCATTAGACTTCATTAAAGACCCTATCTGACAGGCTAAAATAAGGGTTTTCAAATTATTGCACCAGTGTGGCTGAAGCATTATGATTTTAATAACTGTTACGTGTATTAGGTTTGTGAAGTAAATGACTTACGTAATAACTGCTATTGGCTTGCGTTACGGTTTGGAAACGGCGAACTGTCTACTCGCAATGTATGGATTTACTTAATTTTTAATAAAGCGATTACTCGTGACTCTTTACGTACTGCATGCCCATTATGAAGTACATCAAAAATATTTTTATTGAAAATATTGACACGACCATCTTTTAATCTTCACGTCGTCAACTCTTTACTGTCTATACATTATGATGGTCATCAGTGAATCCGTGTCGAAATGGGTTTTTTTAGATATTAATAAAATCTAAAGTGTGAGAGCTATAAAATTGAAACTTTATATATTTAATATGTCGACTAGTAGACGCCGATAGCGGTATTAGCGACAGCGTACGTTAGACGAAATGTCGAAATCAATTCCATTAGCTTAATAAACGAGCCGCGGTCACGAAAGGCACTCCAGCATAACAGCGCCTGTCAGGGACGACCTTTAATTATACCGATTGCCTTAAAGTTATTGACAATGTTTCATAAAATGCTATATATAGCCCTGTGTGTTCAAATTTGCTATGAAGGATATAAATTATTGTAGAATTGCGGGTATGTTTTTTTTTGTCGCTGGGAAATGCTTTTACGCACTGCCCCGTTCGATAATAATCACTTACGAAATAGGACACCAGAAGCTCGCTGTCGCATGCCTCCCTGATGCCACGGATGAAAAAAAGGGTATGCATATTTTAAATACATTTTTTAGGTCATGCGCCAACTATTGTCTGTTTTAGTATGATGGAAAGGATTCATATAGTTGGCAAAATTTTGTCGTTATAAAGGGTATAAAATTCAAACAAAAAACAATGATTTTTAACACTTACTCTACATTTGGTCACGGCTTCATTGTTAGATTATATTATTAGTCTCGATTAGATTTTATTTATGTGGTTGTATCCTATAATATTTTTTAAACGTGACAATAATCGCTTAAGTTGTTAAGATGTGAAAGCGTAAAAAAGAAACAGATGAAGCACCGGTAGTTCAATGGTATAAGACCGGGCTAAAATGCGGTCCATTTACAACAAATTTTGACTTGCTATCACCTCGGGGGATATGAGAGAGATAAGTTTAAGCTCAGTTGAAGGGGTAACGATAAAGAAAAACATTCGCATATAATAATATTGCTAGGATTCAAATTCCTAATATCATAGTTGTCTGTTCAAAGTTTATGCTTTTCCGGTGGCCTACACTCGTCATTAAAGGCTGGCAATGCACCTGCTAGATTCATGGTCATGCAGATGTTCATGGGCGTCGGTAGTCATTATAGGGACGAACCGCCGTGCTGTCCCATGTAACGTAAAAAATATGTATGCTAGTTAGCTTATATACCACTCTGGGTATTTACTTGCACGCTATCTTTTATGTTTATATTTTTGTGCCGATGGACACCTCACTACACTAAACTAGGAAAACCTGTGCTAAGATATCTATAGGTATTCACGGATGGTTATAGTTTTGTGTTTCATAACTTCAAATTTAATATATTCCTTCTAAATTGATGTACTCGTAGTATAAAATTTACTTGTCACCTTTTTAGTGTAACATTATTTTCATTTCAAAAGTTATGTATAGGATGGTATTAAAATGTCAAAACTTGTGTAAGTGTCCAGTGTGCGGGCGGTGTTTACTTATGAGTTTTGTAGACTATGTGTTAGATATTACGGAGACTTTTATACTTTTTGGTGTTAGCACAGATATTAAAATTAAAATTAATAGTGTATTTATTCTTTAGAGTATGTTTTATATCTATATATAATTACTATCCACATTACCCTCAGTCACTCCATAAGTTGAGAATTACTGTACCACTTTATTCATTTTTTATTATTATTCTTTAAGTCCAAGGAAAGTTTTTATGAATGTAGAAAATTTGAATATTTCACAATAAATTAGGAAGCACACTAAAATGTGAAACAGTTAATCGGAAATTTTAGAAATTGGCCCATTAAAATACTCTTATTCCTGTATACACACCTCAACACGGTCTAGGGATATTTCAAACTCAATTATATAACTGGACCCATTAATAACCTATTCCACATGTTGATATTTTCTTTTCACACGTTTCCCCTTATTAGATGGTCGTTGAATGAATTAGTTTATGTAAATAACCTGTGGGAGATATCGGAATTAGTTGTGTTAACTTGTAAGAGGACAACTTTTAAATTTAGCAGCCTTATTGTAGTTTAAAATTGGACCATAATAAAGCTATTTTATTGCGAACAGTGCCGACATATTTTTGTTGTTTTATTTACTTAAATATATGTATATGTGAGTGCTATATTTTATGTTATTTAGTTGCAAACATTGATAAGTCTATATTAAAAGTTAAATCTTGATATAAACTTATCAATGTTCGGAACTAAATAACGCATTATTTGCTCTCAGCAAGTCAACAGAAAGAGTTCAGTAAATTGCATATAGGTTCCTGAAATTTTATGTATTTATAAATATAAATGAAAAGGTATGTCTTAGATATTTTGGTCATATAAAAAAAATATAGTAGTTTAACGTATTTCTTTAATTGTCTCCGAATAAAATAAAATAAATCTTTACGCCTGTTGGAATAAGTGGTATATGTTTTTAAATATATTTTACACGGGGAAAAAAGGCTGACCTTAGTGATTACCGACATTCATGGACGTAAGAACCATCTCGATGGCTCGCAGATGCGTTGCCGGCCTTGAGAAGGGGTTTGAGCCACCGGTAAATCTCACAAACCGAACGAAATACGACAACAATAAAAGTTATCTGTTCCTTAATGTAAAAAATATATATTGCTATATTACGAAACATCTTGCAAATTCCAATATGACATGATAATGAAGAATGAAACTTTATTTCTGTACATTATTATGGAATTCCATATTATTATGATCAATTACGATACAAGATTTAGGCCACCGGGAAGTCTCACAAACCGAACGAAACGCGACAACAACACCATCACTGGACGTGACAGCATTGCCGCAACTTCACGCCGATTTTATGCGAGAAAGGAGTACTGGTACCCGGACGCGCCGGCCCAATTCAGCTACTGCTGTAGCTGTCACTTCAAGTGATGGTATTAGTGTCGCATTTCGTTCGCTTTGGCCGGTGGCCTAAACTTGTCATTAAAGGCCGACAACGCATCTGCTAACCTTACGACTAATATCACTTGACATTAATCGGGTCCCAGTATTTTACGTGCCTTCCGAAACACGGAGGAGAACGGATATCAAATATAAACCAGTGCTAGAATGAGTCACCCACCTATCAATGGTTCGCAGCAAGAGCATATCCGAATTTCCGAATATCTTCTTTGTTAAATACGTGTAGACACGATTGTGATATTTTCTCCAGTTCTCTGACCTCCTTTAAAAATCAGATTAAGTTATTTCTTTCATTAGTCCCTTTTTTTTCTAATTTGCTTTAGTTTCTTTAATTAAATTAAGTTATATAATTTAATTATCTAAATTAATTTTTAGTATTAAGGCAAGCTGTGTTCATTTCTAGCAGGTAACAGCCCCATATCGGAGCACTTTTTTATTGTATATAGAATATACGTTTTGTAGCTGTTACCAGTTTAATGAATCTATTTTAAAAAAAAAAGAGCAACTTGATCCAGCGATAGACTCAAATGCCGAACACAGTATTGTACAAATTTTCCACTTTTTCGTTATTTTGCACTATTCATTTAGTTTTCTTTTTGAAATTCTCCTGTCAATAGAGGTTGTCTGGTAAAAGATTGCACTAGCAATGAGCCCGTCTTCGCACGCATACCTATTGATGTCACCACTATTTGTATAAATTTATTTGACTTGACTATTATATTTATCTGTCTATCTTTTGTGATTTTGTTGTAATTTTAGTGTCGATCAAGCTGAGCTCGCACGAAAACGATATTTAAACAAACAAAGACAAAGCCGATTTAGGGCAAGGCAAAGATTTGAATGGCCTAGTACGTCTTCGCATCAAGCACAGACAGGAAGGTTAATTTTTTTATTGTAATGATATAAACAATAATAGCCCTGTATAAACAATAAACGTGAAATACCAACTTTGTTTTTAGTGAAACTTTACAACTTATTAATCACGAGGTTTCTGAAGAATTTGATCAAAAAATACACAATTCATTTGGTCATTCTGGTAAAGATTACGACCGTTTACGGCTTAGAAAAGATTTACAAACTGCGTCGGATAATAACTCAGAAATTTTACAGAGAACAGTAACTGTAAGTTTATTATTTAAAATTACTTATGTAAATACATAAGCATTCAAAATTTTAAAATTATATTGTTTTCAGATTTTCTCCTCAAATACTTATAGATACATTACTTATATGCTCAACTTGCAAGTCTATTTTGGCTTAAAATAATTAATACCAGCAATGGCTACGTATAACGGATTTCAATATCATTGTGAACACATTGTTCCACATAGTTAGTTATTTCATGAGCATGCAGAAGAATTACCTTTTCCAGCTGTCCATTTGGGTCAATTTAGATATTTTAAAGGAGATGACAAAAAGCGATTGCAACTGTATAAGGCGCAAGTCCGACTTCACATGGAGTAATGCTGCCACCTTGGGGCGAAGGCTCCACAATATCAGCTGCTTCTATTTGACCGCATCACATCTTAATTATATTATTAATATTTTAGTTACGTTTTTTTTATTTATTTATGTACCGATAAAAAATATACATGACAATAATTAAGGAAATATAATGCACAATGGATTAACTTATCCCCAGAAAAGATCTCTTTCAGTTATTAGTACTTTCAGTGACTGTAGAGATTTTTTCTTGATCCAAGAGTATTTTATTTAGATATCCTTCTCTGTTATAAAGATTGGCTGGAGAAATATCTATATGGAACAACTCTTACTACATCTTTATCTTTACATAGGATAAAACATCGTTTCCTGGTCTCTTACGTTTAGATCTTTTTAACAATTATCTGTATATTGAATAATATATTAGAAGTATTTCGAATACTCATTTCTATATTTAAACATTGTCAAGATTTTAGAGAGGTTTTGTAATTGTTAAGGTTCCGTACCTCCAAATAAAAATCCGAAAACTAAATCTGTTGCAACAGTGTCAGTTTATCTGCGTCTACCTATTCACCCAGATCTTTTTTCCCAGAAACGCGTTCCAGAATAAAGATGAAATTAATTCCAAATACTAAGGCTTGTGATCTCTCGAAGCTGTAGAAAACCAATCCTTTATTCAAACAAAAGATAGATATGTCGCATTTCCCATAATAGTACATTCGAAAAGGGAATCAAAAGCTATAGGGTACCTCCCGTTTAATGAGAATCATGCAATTTGACAAAAATCCGAAAACCGTAAATTTGTAGTTATATAGAAAAAAATAAGCGTTAAGTTTGTGAAATTAAAAGAAATCTTATAATAAGTATAATTCTTAAAACTCGGTAAAGTTTTACGTGATAGTACGGAACTTTTAGTGCGCCAGTCTGACTCGCACATGCCCGGTTAATTTTTCGTAAATGATGTCAGATTTATACATATTAAAGTTATTATTGTTACAGGGAAAGAACCCATCAAATATATCAAAGTATGTGCAAGGATTGCATGAGCGCGAATTTGACTTAATGGTGGAAGAAAACAAAAAGAAAAGGATGAATACGGGAATGAAAGTTAGCACTGAAAATAATACCCCCATAGATGAATGTGTCAACTTAGTGGTGGTACATGGAAGGCCGATATCACTAATGGACGACAGGGCTTTTCAAAATATACTTGGTTTTATAAAACGGGAAAAAATAGTAGCAAATTCAGTAGTAATCCGAGATGCAATTGCTGAAAGAGCTGAAAAAGTAAGATGCGATTTACACAAAAAGCTAAATACAAAATTACTGAGTTTAAAAATAGATATTGCATCGAGCCCTATGAAGAGTTTCATAGCAATACACGTTCTATTTACATTAGGGGGCAAACTTGAAACACGAACTTTACATGTTGATGAACTTCCCCTAAACACTTGTAATACATATGAAGCAATAAGGGATAAATTAGCTTACACCCAAAACAAATTCGGAATTGCACTGAAACAAATATACTCTATCACAATAGATAATGGCTCAAACATGCCTAAGATGAAGACGTTAGTAGAAAGCGCTTTTAATCAAAGAATTTTAAATAAAGTAATGGAATCTGACTCTATAGACGTTGATGATAATGAATACGGCACTAGTATAATATCTATAGAAGAAATAGAAGATTTATTATTCGAAGAGAATGTCGAAGATGATCAACATTCCGTAACATCAGTTAAATGTGCTGCGGATATATTGCAATTAGCTGTTCAAGATTCCTTGAAAGATGAATCGGTACAATCAGTATTGGAATGCGCTCGTAGAGTAGTTAATGAACTCAGATTATCAACAATTCGTAAACCCAATACACCAAAATTGGATTGTTCAACGCGATGGACTTCGACTTTAGAAATGTTAGAAAGACTTTTAGAACAACGCATTGTTTGTACAGAATCTAATAATCATAACCTATACTTAGCAGAAACAACATGGCAGTGGATAGAGCTCATAACAAATATACTCAAACCACCGTACGATTTAAATGAAAAATTGCTATCGGAACAGCTCACTTTAGGCGATTTTTACCTAAATTGGTTAAGCTGTAAATTGGACATTCAAAAATTTGCATCACATTTCGCTACAACTCTCTTCAACAACATGGAACATAGAGAATTGCAGTTGTTTAAATCTAAGGAATTTTTGAGTGCATTATACCTGGATCCGAGGGTAAATTTTATGTTGAATTTCGATCAACGAAATATGGCCATTGAACACTTGAGGACTACGTGGTTAAGGTTAGAGGAATGCGGCTTAACGGGAGAATCGTCTGGCCAAGAAACATTATCTGTTAGTTCTATAAAACGCGAAGATAACGCAGCCAATAATCTCTTGA
Organism: Charaxes varanes; assembly: GCA_024363005.1. Classification (NCBI taxonomy): domain Eukaryota; kingdom Metazoa; phylum Arthropoda; class Insecta; order Lepidoptera; family Nymphalidae; genus Charaxes; species Charaxes varanes. Next base: position 61,484 of record JANCMC010007398.1, on the reverse strand, counting down.
CTGAGTTTTTGGACAAGTCATATCAAGAAGTTTTGAAGACCAATATAAAACAAAGCCCTCGTCATCATTACGATGACAATGATATTGAAACGAAGCTGAATGACTTCTATGATCAGGAGGGTCGACTAGCACCAGATGCAAATATATTAGACTATTGGGAAGAAAAGGAAATATGGATACCTCAACTGTATGCTTTAGCCACAGTGGCTTTATCCATTCCCTCATCACAAGAAAGCATTGAACGACTCTTTTCTTCGCTAGATTTCGTGTTTAATAAGTTACAAACAAATTTTAAGGATCCCACCACATATGACGTTTTACTTCTCAGGCATAATTCTGTAATTGATTAATTCTTTGTTATTTTTGTTTTAACGTAAAAAATAACTTGTTTTAAATCGCATTTGTTTCTTTTTAAAGTTAAATCCTTTAAATATAAGAATATATCTTAATGAAAAAGACATTTTATAAAGTTTTTTTAACAAATTCTTTCATAATTCAAAGCAACTTTGGTATTTTATTTTAATATCGAAGTTGGGCGTTGTATATTTTTTTTACGAATATTTATATCTTACTAGCCCGTTGGCGCAATTGGCAGTGACCCTACTTTCCTCTCCGTGGGCGGTATTTTTTACTACCGCTTTTGTGTAATTTATTTATGTACCTAAAGTTACATACATAAAATACACTATATAGAAAGGAAGTAAACAATGTAATAACTTATCTCTAAACGGGATCTCTTCCACCTTTTCTTGAGTGTAGGATAAATAGTGTTAAATATAAAGCGGTGCAGGTACTGAAGGGAAATACGAATAACAATAAGAGATTACTTATATAGTTAATGTAAACAATAATATATATATACAAGGGAAAATATAAACGCTTTGTTCCTGATGGCCCAAACCTCTCCTTAAAGGCCGGTATCGCAACTGCACTGGTACAGATGCCACTTACACTTAGGTAAACCGCATGCCCATTTGTAATATATAAAAATATAGGTATAACATTTTGAAAATATTAACCAGCCCGTAAAAGGAGGTTTAATAGAGAAAAAACTTGAAAAATCGTTAAACACGCGATTATAATATTTTGAAAATATTAACCAGCCCGTAAAAAAGAGGTTTAATGAGGAAAATCTCGGAAAATCATTCAACACACGACAACTGCGAGTTTTCAATTGTGACCGCAATACGTGACATGAAAGCGTCACAAGTAGGGTAGAAAATACTTACCATTATGGAGATCACTAAATTGCCTAGATCTGTACTTTGGATCTAGAACTCTTGTACAATTTATTCCGGTAGGAGACTAATGTCTTCATTGAAAAATGACCGCTGAACAAGGCTCAGCAGAAGGGGCCGTACGTCAATCTACTATCTTTGGTTCATTTGTAATTTTGACTTTACGAATAATTTTTGTAGAGTCTATCTCCTGATGATGCTTCGGTGTCGAAGCGAAGCGTGCGTTGAGGCACATCGGAAAGTCAGTGTATTAGAAGAATGGTTAGGTTCTCAGTTCATCACTTTTTTATTGGTGTTATTAGGTAAACTATATGTACCCTGCTACTTCGTTCGCGTAGACCAATTTTATCAGTTAGGGGTTTAAAAAATTGGTTTTGGATAAGGATCAATATTATTTTTATTAAAACACCTTCGCAAATAATGCATTATTTTAGAACAAATTTGGTTAGCATAAAACAAGTTATAAGGAGTCAACCTTAAAAGTTAGACATATGCTGTCGTGGATTTTTATTTAGAACTTTTAAAGGGGAACAATTCCGTCATACATGATTTTTGCGAAACTATAACCGTTTACGTAGCGCACGCGGCGGAAGCTTTCAAAAGGGGGAAAACCGCCGATTTTGAAACATTCTTCATTCGTGCCCCGCTCCTATTAGTCCTAACGTGATGGTATATATCCTATAGCGTTCCTCGATAAATGGGCTATTTAACGCTGAAAGAAGTTAAATTCCAGAGATTAGCGAGTTCAAACAAACAAACTCTTCAGCTTTATATATTAGTATAGATTACACAACCAAAGTAGTGAAATCTATACATCCATACTTATAAATAAAATTGAAGTGTCTGTTTATATCGTCGAAATTATTTTTCTTGGCATATAACTATATACCCGATACCTATAGCAAAAGCGCAAGTTAAAACATTTATGTCTGTTTGTTCCTGGTAATCTTGGAGACGCCTTTATCGAAATCGACGGAGCTTTCACTGTCAGGTAGCTGATGTTACAAGGAGTAACGTAGGATACTTTACTTTTCGAAACATAATTATGTTTCCGTACAAAAAAATGAGAAATTCACGTGAATGAAGTCGCAGACTTTAACTTGTGTTATGTTAAACTTGAAAGATCCTTAGACCTCCTTATTCAGATCCTATCAAAAAATCCGTTAGCAGCTGTCTGCTGTGTGAATCTTTGCCAAATTTAATCCGTGTACGTACCGTGGTTTTTAAAATTTCGTGTTAGATGTTCGCTTTTATATACAAGCTGACTGGTGAGACACTTAGAGAGAGTACTTGGTACTCGATTCTCGTTATAATTATGTAATAAAATAGATACTTAATGTATGACAAGATTTCCTTAAAATTAGTTAAAGTGTGGCCTTACGTTCTGTGATTAATTTGCTGTCGAAAGAGTTAGTTCGTAAATGCATTTCCTAGCATGCAAAAACTGGTCAGTCATAAAAAAAGATTTAATGACGGCTGTCAGTCGAATTTATAAACTGCTACTATTGCAAATATGTAGAAGAATAAGTTTTTGTTTGTTTGTTTATATTTTAGGTTATCCCTTATACAAAAAAAAATAAGATTCACGCCGCATCACTCGCGATAATAGTTGGAACACTTGATAAATTGAAGATGCACTTCGCTTCGATAATATTGTTTCGCATAGTTTTGAGTTTTAATGTCTAAAGATGCACAGGAAAGTTCTGCGTTCTTCACTTCGTTTAAATTTTTCTTTTAAATTTGCTTGCTTAATTATAACATACTAGCTATTTGCCGTAGCTTTGTCCGCGATGAAAAATAAACATTTGTTCCTAGCGGATGTTTACTAGCTATAAACGACCTACCTGACAGATTTCATGATTGAACATCTTGCGGTTTTTTTATATAACAAGGGGCAAACGAGCAGGCGGTTCACACAAGTGACTACCGACGCATATGGACATGTGCATCACCAGAAGGCTAGCAGATGCATTTGAGAATCGGTCAACATCTATTATTCATCCCCCTAAATGTTAAGGGTGGCCCACGCGGACACAGTCGCGGGGCGCAGCTAGTTAATATATAGATTTAGTATATACGTTATAATAAATAGCAGGGTCACTTGTCTATGTAGTTAATCCTTAATCCTGCTGGCTTATTATTTGTCCTTGAATATGTTACCGCATCAGACGTATACATTACCGGCTAGACAGGCGTCAACCGATAAACGTATCAACCTGACTGATTCGATAAATACTTAACCCCCTTTTAATATTGTAACATACATATTTTATCAATTTATGCCCGCGACTTATAATGTATATAACACGTTAAATCGGAAAATTTACTTATATAGTAATATTAGATTCTAACAAAACACTTGTACTTAAATCCTCTAAAAATCGGAAAAAATATTTAAAGATCGAAATTTTTTAATTCAATTTGTTTTTTTTTTAAAGTGGGCGCTTTTTAGGGTTCTGTAGTAATACAAGGAACTCTTATAATTTCGCTCTGTCCGTCCGTCTGTCTACCCGTATTGATGGTCCCCCTTCTAGCATTTCCAAACTATTAGACGTAGAGACTTGAAATTTTCCATGTTGATAGAACGAGCTAAAAACCTATTAGGAATATTATTTTGAACAAAATCGGGCAACAACTTTCGAAGGTTTTTAACAAATCTCTTTATATTTAACCCGTTTTGACAGCTCTTAACTCATCAATCTTACATCAAGAACAATTCCTCGCGATTTGATAAATGTTTGACATAATAAACCTTCCATGACTTAAATGAAATACAGATAGTATGATATTATTCATTGTATTGTGCGAATATATATAATATAAAAGGAACCAGACCTTTTAATAAAGCAACATACAATGTTCACAGAATATACCGAATAAATCATCTACGTCAACTACGCTCATAAACGGGTCACAATTTAACATTCAAAGGGCCGCCTTTAGCTCGCGAGCCGCTGGTTGCAGACCCCTGGACTAGAGTAAAGATTTATTTTTCAATTGTAGGTATATTAAATTTCCCAGATTACCATACAATCATCAAGGAGACGCCATCTACTCGTCATCATTAACAGCATTTACAGGATTAGGCTAAAAATGTCATTTCTTTTACTTTTAGGGCCAGGACACAACATCAGTGACAATCGGATTTTTCCTTATGAGATTAGCTAATGAACCAATCATACAGGTAAGATATTTCTAACTTATCCCTGATTTCTGATATATCTTTCCTTTATTAGTTTATACAGTAGAGTCGAGTATGTAAAAACTTATGTGAATTAAAAATGTGTATTTAAAAGGTTTTATTGTTAAAGTAACAACATTTTTAGAATAAAATTTATGCAGAGATGGAAGAGATATTTGGTCATTCAGATCGTCTGTCCACAATGGATGATATAAAGAAGATGAAGTATTTGGAATGCTGCATCAAGGAATCTTTAAGGCTTTATCCAAGTGTTCATTACATCTCAAGATATATAGACGAGGAGGTGAAACTTGGTCTGTACTAATTTATACACACATGTACAATATCCTTGTTATACCTAAAACGGTAAAAATAGCCCAGCTGGGGTATAGATAGCACTGGGCAAGATTGGTTTCTCCCAGTGAGATTTGCTTTCTGACAAGTGCTAGACTACGCTTTGCGGCACATGTACGCCTAAACTAAATGCTCTATGAAAAAAAAGTACAGTCGTAAACTGTGGTTTATGATGCACTGACTATATTTTATAAGAAAATTGTCTCTAAATAAAAAAATTAAATAAAATAAATAAATAAATTAATCAATTTATTATTATGGAAAATCACGAGGAAAACACTCGAAAGACACCGGAAGATTTCGAAAGGAAAATGCCGAAAAGTCGTGAACGCGACCGATTTTTATCGCAAATTCGCTCGGGCATATTATTTACCTTTTTTCACGTGTTTTACAAGATTAGAGGGACCCAGTGCTTTACATGTCTTCAGAAACACGGAGGGGGTCAGAGGTCTTTTGATAACAGTGTTAGAATCGATCACATGCAGATCACTGAGTAAGCTATGACCTCCTCAACTTAGGGAGTCTTACTCACATAACAAAAATTATACTCATTCTTCAAAGGGTTGTTGCAATCTCCGAGCCTTTTGATAATAATAGCGAGTCTCGTCTTCTTCCTTACCTTGCGTTATCTTGGTCTAGTATCAGAGACCAGTTAAATTGAAGACGATGCGGCTGTGGGGCGAGTTAAGATGGCCCACTGCCGTCCGACATCATCCCTCAAACTACCACAAGCTACAATCTCACGACTAATATCACCCAGTGACATTAATCGAATTACAATGGGTCACCCTTTTGCGGTAAGAACTGCTTAACTCTACTCTGTTTAAGCTACGATCTCCTGAGTAGTATGTCCGCATATGGTGCTATGATATGATGGTAGTTGGAAATCAGTGTTGACATCGGTATTATAAATGTCCCTTTCTTTCAGACACGGACCATAATGACGATAAACGAAGCTGTGCAATCTCTCAACCCTAGCGTATCTGTGAAGATGGCCATCGGCATATACCTGTTCTCGAATTGTTGTTGACAGCTACAGTTTACTCTATGGATGGCAGTTCGTTTAGAAATGCTTTGCCGTACGTTTAATGTCTACTGTTCTTTTTTCTGCTGTGATTTATAAAATAGTAACCATAGATAATACAGTTCATATACTATTACTATTTTCTAGTTTAGTAGCTATATTATACGCTAAATTTACCTATTTAAACATTGCCAAAAAAGTTTCTTCTTTGATGGCAAAGATTTTTTCATTTCATTGTAGTGGTACTGAAACAGTTTTAAAATTGCATATGAAAAAAAAATCGTATTAATATGTACATATGTACAATATAATATATATATATATATATATATAAAAAATGTATGAATATGTATATATTTTCAGGTACGTACTTTTATAATCCTTAGCAACAATTGTCGAGTTGCGAAATCGGATAAATATAGAATTAAATCAATACGTATAAAGGATTCTTCGTCCTTATTTTCTATTGTTACATCAATCGTTATATGATATTCTTACGATTCTCTCTCATCCAACCTTCCGAGCTGGGAGTAAGGCGAATATACAAAGGTGCATAACATCCGCAACGCGCTTTGTGAAGTGTGTGGGCTTCCGTAACATGTTGTATAATGTGTCCATTATAACATCAGGTCTCAGGAATGTCTATAATTAGTTTTTCTTTTAACAGAAATATAAAAACGGCATTTTTCTTTAGAATAAGCAGACTTTTTTCATTAAAAGGAAGCCTTTTACGTCACCGATTACGCCTTCATTGTAAAATGCCTGTTGAAATATTAGACCACAACAAGATATTTATTTAGGCAATTCATAATAATCATAAAAGAGGTAATCGAAGTGACGCCAGCCAATAATTACTGAGGTGGGATGAAGAATACATATTTTGACCCAAACTAAAAAGAAAAGAATCACAAATTCTGGGCACTGCTATGGTTCCTTCTTCTGCAACGCGACGGACCCGGCACCCGCACGGTGAATCCATGGAGTGCTAAGAAATTCGTCTCATCTTACGTTACGTTAGTTCCAGTCGAATAAAAAAAACCAGCACAAAGATAAATCTTATCTGAAACTGCCGAATGAATAAAAAAATAATTTCACAGATGAGGTAAACGTGCTTTGACAGATGTCATTGCTTCATTCGATTCACAATTAATTTCCCAGTGAATTGATAAAATCGATTGATTTATTGGCCATTTTAAAATACTATTTCGCCGTAGTATCGGCTGTTTGGGTCAGGTCAGCAACTTATAGAGAGTTAATGGCCTCGAGGGTGTATGAACTGCGTTTATTTTTTTTTACTTGCAACACAATTATTATATGTTAATCTTCTTCTAAAACTGAGAGGTCGTAATCTAATCAGTGGTCGGCATTTGAGTCGATCGCTAGGTTAAGTACCTCTTGTTGCGACCGGGAGAGAGATGGGTGGCCTATTCAAGCACTGGTATATATCAGACATTAGCTGTGCCAGCGACTTTTTCTGCGTAAAATTAAGTAAAAACATAGATTCAATTTTAGCGTGATGATATATAGCCTTCCTCGATGGGTTATCAAACACTGAAAGATTTTTCAAATCGGACAAGTAGTTCCTGAGATTAGCGCGCTCATGCAAAGAACGAATTTTTCAGCTTTATAATATGTTAGGCTTCGAGAATATTGGGTAATTTTTTTTTTCAATTGTACATTAAAAACTACTATTATCATAATACTTTAATCCCTTTTATTGATTAGGAAGTTTAATTTGGAATGGAGTCAGCCGGTCAATATCCCTTAACTGGAACACTTGAAAACACATTTATGTATTTAAACGTACTTTTTGTCAACCAAGTTCTATTTAGAATACTTGACTACAACTACTCGATAAATGAGTTCTATAAGATTGAAAGATTTTTTCAAATCGATTAGAAATCGATTTGAAAAAATCTTACATTATCTCATCGTAGATTACAAACCGTTAGTTCTCGAGATTAGCGCGTACAAGCAAACAAACAAACAAACTCTTCAGCTTTATATATTAGTGTAGATATAGATTCATTTCTGTCCCTTTCTCACTTATGATTTTTTTTATGAGCTCTTTAGTCATTTTTAAAGAATATTAGAATTTTTAGATATACATACATATATGTATAGGTCTTAATCGTTATACCATATTTGTATTATAAATTAAGGATTTCCTTTCTATTGGACGCCAAAAAATACCATAAGTAACATTTATTTATATACTAGTTGTTACCCGCGATTTTGTCGACGATATATAGCCTATAGCCCTCCTCGGTAAATGGGCCATCTAACAATGAAAGAATTTTTCATATCGGACCAGTAGTTCCTGAGATTAGCGCGTTCAAGTAAACAAACAAATTCTTCAGCTTTATACAGTATAGATAGATAGATATATATATATTATTCGTTGTTAGTTAGTCTCGTTAAAACTCGAAAATCGCTGACCGAATTAAATGCTGTTTCTTGTCATTCCTCTTTTGTTAGGAGAGGTTTAATATAATAAAATATGGGAAATGTCGAAAGATTATTTAAAAACTCAAAGAAATGTAGATTTGGTCGCTACTTCAGAAAACAAATAGATTCCGGTCCATTAGTAATTATTATATACGACGTGAAGCGAAAACTTTGGGTACAATTTTACGAAAATTGCGCGGACGGAGGAGTATGAAATTTGGCACAGCTTTAGTTCATATAGAGGAAGGTGTGCGGATGCTAATATTTGTTTACAATATGAAATATTAATATAATAAACGGTTAAAATGAAACCACATGCACACCAATATCAAACGATTTACACACACATGTATTGGGTGATGTCAAAGCGTAATCGTGACAACCATATGGTATATTATTTCTCAAATTTTATTTACGCGTACACACACATGTATTGTTCTATTAATAGAACATTATATGTGTGTGTACGCAAAAAGGTTTGTGGGCGAATTTTGACCAGTCGGCGATCGCTAGTTGTAATATTATTCAAGTCAAATATGAATGGGAGGTAATAAAGTCATGACTTGATTACAGAGTGTAATGATAAATGTGTCCCGTACAAAGCGTAATTAATTCACAGTTAATTATAAAGCAGATCTTGTACAGACGGCGTATCTATCGCTTGCAGCCGGGAAGTCATTATACAGAAACTATAATGAGTTTTTCCTTGCATATTCATATCATGGTGTTTATCTTGCCAGGCTAAAACCTTAAGCGTTATCGCAGCAGAAGACAATTCTTATTTACAAATCATATTATTCGGTTAATGAGGACCTTGAAGGTAGTGGAACTTAAATTATGTTATTCAAATTATAACTTTATTGTATTACTAGCTGTACCCCGCGACTTTGTCCGCGTGGACCACTTTAAAGGACGTAACTTTACGAATAACCTTTGTAGAGTCTATCTCCTGATGATGTTTCGGTGTCGAAGCGAAACGTGCGTTGAGGCACGGGAAAATTATTACTTATATTTCTTAGAATTCTTCATAATATTATTAATTGGTATTTTATTGAATAATATGTTGTTGCAGTATTCAGTACTTGTGAAGACATGAATACACACTTAGCGTCTTGGTGTGCTTCAGATCAGTGTTAACAGTATCTGACAGTAAAGTTGCAAAGATGAATCTCGGTTTAATATTGGTGAAAAGCTATTTTATTATATAGTGATATAAAATTTTGTACAAGTTAATAATAATTCGAGGATTTTACTACTCTAAGATATTCCAGTCTTAGTTCCCGAAAATTGGTGCCTGGTGCTGGTATCTAAAATACTAGTTCACCCTTCAACTAATTTAACTTAAGCTAGGCGTGGCATAACAAAAGCCTACCGGGATTAGGGGCGGACGTAGCTCTTTGAAATTCATATTTCAATCATTATTACTATTTTACCCGAGGAACTGTTGAACACAGGCTTCATGCATTGTGTTTCACGAAAAACCACATTGTGCTTCTTATTTTATGTTACTTTTATGTAGAATCCGTCTTAAAAAAACTTAAATCAATTATTTCACGAATCTCGTACAAAGAAGTGAAACGATAGGCCGTAAAAACTTAGTCAACCCGGTGATACCAATTGTGATGTACGCATAATTACACTGCGGGTAGATGTGATTTATGTTACAATAAAAGACAGACCAAGTGGTGCGCGTGGCCATTCAAGATCTGTGATCGGTGGTAAGCAGTCGTGCCATTTGGGCTGTGTACTTGTATTATTTGTACCTAAAATCAGTGGACACCACACCAATATTCAAAACTAATATTATATATGTGGAAGATGCTCTCGCGTCAAGCTCACAACGTCGACTAACTAATATTTAAAACTTTTTTTTTTCTGATCAGGTACTACTACCTGCATCCGAACAGGTAGGCAAGACCTTTTTACAGCAATAAAACTGTAATGTACGTAACAGAAGAGAATAGTAAAAATGTAGCTCAAACTCAGAATAAAATTTAGTCCAGCAATTAAGCAAGATAGTTATCACGTATTATCGCTCTTATCTTGCTAACGCACGTGATTCTCTAAGACCTAATTGGCTGGACGGCCTAATGGAATTAGGTAGGAAGTGGCCGTGTAATATGCGGGTAGTTAAAGCCTTTAATAATGTTCACAGTCTAGATTCACAGATAGTAGCGATAGATATGGCTTTAGACGCACAGGAACTCAATAATTAGAAATAGTACCTCTAACGTCGAGAAGGTCGTAGCTTAATTAGTGGCCGGCATTTGAGTCGATAGCTAGGTTAAGCAGCTCTTACCGTGGCCGGGTTATGGATGGATGACCTTTTCTATCATTGGATTTCAAATAGCCGAGCTATTCTGTGTTTTGGAAAACACATAAAACAGTGGGTATTAATTTGACTGAGTGATATTCGTTGTCAGATTGTAGAGATTGTTGGGGTTCCAGAGATAACGTTCGACGGCAGTCGGTCATCTCAAGTTACCCCCAAGTCGCATGCTCTGCCGGATAACGCTAGAAGTTATGCAATTTAACTTACTTCACGTCTTTTTATTTTAAACTTGTAGGGGTCTGACGAAGAATTCCTATAAATTTACGCAATGTCATTTTTTACGGTTAAGGTTCCTTACTGGCTTCAGTTACATTATATAAAGTAAAAGTGATAATACACTACACGTATACAACGCATATAGTTTAAAATTGTTCTCAATTTATTCAACGTGTGTGACAGCAGATTAGTTCGAGCGAGCGATTTTCTATTAAATTCGTCCTCACAAAATGCTTATACGGAAAGTTGTAGCAATAAACGGGGCTTCGGCGTAATCTCATAGTATAAAGTTCCCAATCGACGGCTCCGAGCATCAATCTGATCACCGCTTCGGATATGGGACGCCATAAATAAGTTATCGGTTATAAAACTAATCATCTCATGCAAATTCTCGCTTAAAATTAGTAATAAATTATTATTAGAAAAGATAAAGGATTTCACTTTCCCCTCTGTTAGTCAACTGTTTTTTGAATTTACTCCTTAAGAATCGATTCTCATTTTGTTCAACTCGGGTTATGAAAATTTATGGGGAGTAAAATAAAACCTTATGGTTTACGTGTTATCCCTACGTACTAAATGTAAACCCAGTCCTGCGTCGGAGCTTTATACATTTGGTAGATATAGGGATGAAACTGTGTGTAAAAGGTGGCGGAATCTGAGAATTTTTAATTTGTACTGAAACCATCCATATTGCCTTTAGGTGTGAATCCACCGTAGTGAGCACGATGGGCATGCCCACCGCACTAATAGCCTTTCACGCTCTATTGAAATCGATAGCAATTATAATATTTTATCCAATACTTTACTTACAAAAAACAATGTATGAAAGTCATACATTTTACAGGCATTACATTTGTAGGAATCAAAGGTTACAGAATGCTGCCTTCAAACTGCCAATAGGAGCAGATGGAAGTTTCTTTCAAAAAATGCGGTGCATCTTCTTAGTGTTCCATGACCACGACCACTCTGTCAAGAGTTAGCGAATAAGAAGAGAATCAAACAAAAACAAGTTCATATGCAGTACTTTATTTTCAGATAACTAGGTCCATATTACATACATACACACACATGCATGCACGCACGCACGCACACACAAACACACACACACACACAGGCACACACACACTCACACACACATACACGTACAAAAGCATGTACAGAAAATTTAAAGTGTAAGTAAAATCTTATAAAATCGAATGTTACTTTGTAAAAAGAAACAAAATTAATAAACAACAAATAAAAATAAAGTAAATAAAAATGCCCACCACCTTTTTTGCAGTCTGGATCCGCGCCTGATAATCACATAACGAGGTGAAGAGAAATGATGCGTCGCTTAAATAATGTTCTGATTAAATATTTTAGGACTTCATTCCTTGGTGCGAAGTTTCATGCAGGGAGAGATTAGAATAATTTGCATAAGTCCTTGATTTAAACAGAATTTGTGCATAGTAGAGTATTACAGAGAGCTAACCCACCACTTTCTCTTCATAAGGTAAATAACGCAGAAATAAAGTGCTACGTGAAATTTCTATTTTTGTTGTATGCAACGTACGGAGAATAGTGTTATATTGGACTTTTGTAGTAAATTAAAAGGGTAGTAAAAATAAGGGGCAGTGTATAATTTTTCGAATTGAACGAATTAATACATTACTTTATAACTATATGTTTACAAACAAACAAAGGAGTAATTAATAAATCGACTAATGAGCAGTGTGCCACTAGCGTCTCGCGAATTGCCTGCTTCTTTATGAAGGGAAATCAGAAGCTGATTATTGTATTTGATAAGTATTGTAGTAACTATTCTACTATTTGCTTTTACCTAATTATTATATGCAACTGAGGTACGCTTGTCGGGGATTTAATAGAATGAACTATTAAATGGCCGGAACAATACAGGCGCTTGCGGCGTCTGAGCTTACGTAATTGTATCATGCCAAATGACCATTATGTGCTTGTAACTGATTGTTGTAACAGCGTATGAACATGGTAGTTAGTTTGAATTTTGAATTGGAATATAATTTTGGGATTCGAATCATCATTAAAAAAAACGTAATCTTCGTATTCACGTTTTCTTTTATGTTGCCCTTATCACAACCTATTTTGATTGCAGTAGTCCTGTGATGACTAAAAATAATCTCTGTGTGTTCACTTTATATTATTTTTTATTATAATCATTCTCCGCTATTATCATTTGAAGAGGTCGTACTTTAATCTCCCACCCCCTTCCACCAGGTGGAAGAAGGGTTTTTTATGCTGGGTTTCAAATATCTACTTAACTAATTCCATACATAACTTCCCCCATGTTTCGGAAGATACGAAAACAGTGAGCCTCGATAAATGTCACTAAGTGATATTAGTCGTAAGATTGTAGAGATTGTGAGGTTCCGGGGATGACTTCTGACTGCAATCTATGCAGACCCTGGTAACTTTACCGAGATAACCGAGATAATACTAGAAAGAAGAAGATTTATTCCTATCATCCTTTATCTTTGGACCAATTAAATTTATTGAATCAAGAATAACCTTATACTTTCTATCTTTTCCATAATCTCTTTCTATACGGCAGATAAACGTGAAAATATTTTAGAAAATATTCCTTTCTTCTATACATTTTCGCAAAGTAACGCCCAAGTCTATTAATCACCAGCAATATCTTCAGTTTGTTCACGCTCAGTGCAGCCCGCAACTATTTCCTGTCGCTGAAACTAATCAATCGTGTATAATGACTTTACTGGTGCATCTCTGATGCGGTAATAGCGCGTCTAATACATTTCCATGTTGCTTAGATATTATTCGATGTAATTATTGGAAGTCTATGTACACACAGTATGTATTTGCTTCCTTTTCTTGCATTTTAGGATATAAGTATAGGCTGGTCTTTTGAGGAAATTTAGGCCGCAAAGTGAAAAGATAGTTTTTGGTATATTATCTTCGTTTAACTTTAATCTTCAAATCAATTCGTTCGATACAACATATTGTTTTTTTTTCTTTATTTCATATGTACTTCAGACGCAATGACCTATCCTAGTTAAGTTCCATAAATTCAAAATTATCGATTTCTACTACTAGGTTAACTTTTTGTTCATATTTGTCTTCAGGTCTGTCAAGATTCGTACGGAACATACAAGAGAATGTACGAGACCTGAAGAACGAGCATGAACGAACCAAAGTTCCACCTTGATGTCCTTTTTTGGGCGCGTACGGAACATACAAGAGAATGTACGAGACCTGAAGAACGAGCATGAACGAACCAAAGTTCCACCTTGATGTCCTTGTTTGCCCTTCGATTTGCAAGGAAGTTCTTAATTATACTCAGGAATTTCTTAGACCATCAGGCCGAAGCGATTTCGGATCTTTCAAAGCTGAGCATACTATCATTGTCCGGACTAGACACACTAAATCATACACCGTACAAACAAACTCTTCAGCTTTGTACATTAGCATAAATATGTGAAAATTATTATTATGGAGGGGATAAGCTCAGGAAAGCAGAAAAAGGACCGAAAACGGGGAGGTATTTGCCCAACAGTGGGCCTCAACATGCTAATAAAAGAAAACTATTTTAAATCTGAAATATTAAAAGTAATAGTACTTTTAAAAACAGCAATATCCAAAATTATCAAAAATTAGATATTTATGGTCTATGATTGTGGATTATGAATAGAATCTGAGACTATAAATATCCCATTTTGGGTAATTTTGGACATTGCGGGTTTTAAAAGAAATCATACTATTTGAATACAAAAGTTAGGTATACAGAAAATAAAGACGCAAAGACCAGATGAAGTAGAATAGGAGAACATGGAAGAATGAAGGGAAATAAAAAGTGATGAAGAAGATCATACCGTCGTGGTCATGACCGGCTGACATAACGGTTGTGGCACTGCAGAGGGATGCAACAGAACTCTCCGATTTTGCCTTTATCAACCGCTGAGGTGGTGCTAGAAGGTCTTGCAAGCTACCTCCCACTACTATGAAGATAAGAAAAGGTCGGTGTTTTATTGCCCCGTCAATATAACTCAGTCAAGGCACCGATCCCCAACAGGTACATAAGTTTTCCTGTACTGGGTAATGTAGGTAGGTACTTTCTATTGATTTTTTAAAACCTAATTAAGACGAAATACGATGTCAGATGAGCAAAATTTACTCTTAACTAAGTATATTTTTGTAGGTCAGTCCTCAACCGTTTAAATCGGTTTATTTGGGGTTAATAAGGGCAGTTTTATTTAAAACTTTTTAAATCGGTTGTTTTACATCTATAACTGAAGTAAAACTTCTTTATCTCCACCTATGTGATCCAGATAGCTTAAGTAGCCGTTCAATTAAAAATAATGTCGTTAGTCGAAAGAGGCTAGCCATTTGATTGAACGTTCGCCTCAACTGATCACACTTTCGTTACTCTCTTCAAGCATTTTACCACCGGTTTACTCCCCAAATCAAGCGTGCTTAAAGAAGCTTTAAGTTTAAAAATAGTGTCCTTACCGGGAGTGAACTCCCGAAACAACCGATGAATGGTTAGGACTCCAGATTAAGGACCTCTTCAATACGAGGGCCGTTTCAAGCAAAACTGCTTTTGTATCTGAAGATTTATCCAACATTTTTAGCGAAAGCCTTATATTCTTTTGACGATATTAAAGTGCTGTGCTGTGACCAAAGAGAATGAACTCTCATCAACACTGAATTATTTTTATTTGAGAAATATACTTTCGTATGGAAATTGGCATGTATTTGTATTTTATTTAATTAAAATTCAAATAAAAACAGTATATAACTAAATGCATTTTATTATAACACTATATAATACTACTTATATATAACTAGTCCTCGTCAGACTTTTCAAATATCTGATCTCTGTATTTCGGAAGGCACGTAAAACATCACATATCTTAATCGTGAGATTGTGGGGGTTCTGGGGATGACGTCGGACATCTTAACTCGCCCCCCTTCCCCACAGCCATATCCTCTGCAATCTAAACGGACCCTGGTATTAGACCAGGATAACGCTAAAGAAGATTATTTTCTATATTACCTTTAAATTTAATTTCTGCCATATCATCTCTTAGTCTAAAAAAAAAGTCAATAACTAACTTTTTATCAAAAACTTAGCTAATGTAAGATCGACGAAAAGAAACAGTTTTGTACATTGACCTTTGTACGGTATCCGCCCCTGTGTGAGCGAGAGCGCAATATTTTTGTGCGCGAGCGAGAGAGACAAGCATCCAGGAGTATTACGAAAGTCTTTCTGTTCGGTTCGGAGAAAGAGGTACTGGTACCAGGACGCGCCGGCCCAGTTCGGCTGCAGACCGGACAGACTGCTGACTGCAAGCGTGGCGCTACCTCTTATTATATCTCTCTATTTTAGGAGGGTATATTGAAAAAACATGAAACGTCAAGTGATAGAGTAAGAAAGAACAGCACAGCAGATTCCGATTCGGACGATAATCAACCGTTAAAGATGAAATCTCAAAACTCTACGCCACCGGTCGACAAGGAGAAGGAAGCGATCGACATAGCGAGAGAAAAAAACTGGGAAGCTGTTAAAAGGAAACACGAGGAAGCTAGCAAGAAAGAAGAAGAAGAAGCTACCGTTGGTAAGCATATATATTTTTTTAATATTAGGAATACTTTGTGGGTATGTCTAATATTCCCTTTTTCCCCTCCTACTAAGCTTAAATTAAAAGCTTGTATTAGGAGACGGTGACAAACAAAGAACTATTTTATTATTATTTTAAATATCATGACCATATTATAATTTATTGTATTTGTAAAATAAAAATTTAATTAAGTATTTTTCTATTGTAAAATTTGAGATATAAAAAGGCTTTTAGTATTATTATTATTATTATATACCATACATTTCATAACCGTTAATGTAGGAATTTTTCATTTAATCTTATCGATATCTTGTATTCCAATTGTGTGCCCCTATTGGGGACATTTACTCGCAACTACATATGGTAGGTTTGGTAGGAGCGTTGCTAGTACTTTAATATTTTCATAGATATATAATCTGTGTCGTCTCATTTGGCTTTACCAATTTTGAATCTGCAATTGAGTGCCCCATAGGGGACAATGTCTCGCCGTAAGTATAGCCGAAGCATAACCACTTAGAACGCGTGAATTTGTTCATTCGGTTTTATCGATGTCGTATATTTGCTTCTGACGGGTTAGAGCGGACGCAGGTGTTAACATGCGGGTCTAAACGTAATAACTGTGCACTTTGGGCAGAAACAAAAGTGCCTGACACTATTTAAGGACAGTTTTTGTTCAGTAAGGGCCCCTGAACATCCAGACTTAGGATATTTTGTAAAAGCTGGAAGTTAGTCATGGCAGTGTCTTTAAACAAGTAAGAATAATAACCTATTATGAATTTTGAGTGATCGTGGCTTTGGCAGGTATATGGCACTAGAGGTGTGAAAAATGTAAATATCAATTTATATAGAGGATGGTGTGCGAATGCTAAAAATTTTGATATATATTTTTTTCATGTTACAAGGGGGCAAACGAGCAGGCAGCAGGCACCGAAGTGCCTACCGGCGCCCATGGACATCTGCAAGTATTAGAATGGGTAGTCCATCTATCGCCCAAACGTGATAAGAACTGCTTAACTTAGCTATCGACTCAAATACTGGGGAATAGCTAAACGGAAGTTGAAATAGTCTTAAAACTATGAACGCCCTAAAAGTGGTCCTATCGGTTGAGATTAATTCTTAGGTATTGAAAATTCTTTTATTGTCTTGATACTAAATTTCTATTACCTACGATTCCTTAAAAGTAGGCGGTATAGAAAATTTTTTGTTTGTTTGCAATTTTAATATTTGAAAATAAACTTAGGACCTTTTTTTAACAGAGTTTATATTTCAAAAGCGAAATATATGTTGCATTTGTATATTTTATTATTCCCACTTATTTCAGGTATACAGAAACTGATTCACGCCCCTTGACACCAGCCCCAACGTTGGCCAGCGGCAAATCCCGAAGTTCACGAAGGTGTCTAACTCCTGATCAACCACACCCACGAACGACAATTGTGCTCGACCTTAGAAGAAGCCACAGTCAGGTTAACCAATAATACACACACATATATATGTCTAACCAGGGATTTTTCTTTGTGGGGGCACGCGGTGCCGCCCAGGAAATTTTGAAGATATCAAAAAATTGCAAATAAAATAGAAGAAATTGAAAATGAAATAGGCGCGTAGAATCCTGTCCTCTTGGTTGAAGTTATACTTATTTTTAAACTTTATTTACACAATTATCACTACAAATATCATCACGATCATAAAATAACGTTTAAAATCATTGCTTGTAGAAATTTATGTTTTGTATTTGCAGAATGCATCTACGCTTAAAACACAGTAGCCAAGGTTGGGCAGGGGATACAAAAACTATGAGCTTGTAACTTTCGAGAATTAGTTTCATAACGAAACAAACACCACCAGTGAGGGCAAGAAAAGAAAAAAAGTATTGCAAGGTACAGTCACAACGAACGTCCATATTGCCCGGTTAATAAAAAATGTTAAAAAATTTGATTCAAATATCAACAAATAAGTTGAAAATGTTTTGAAAAGTCTGTATCCAAAGTATGTTTTTTGAACGGTCAAAAACCATTGAATATTTGCAAATAGGTACATAATATATTGGGGTTATTTATTCAATTAGACTGTATGTACTAAGTTAGACTTAGGTTAGTTTAGATATAAGATCGACATGTTTGTGTAGCTTAAAGTGTATGTTAATGTTAAATGTGTTGAATAAATGTTTTGTGCCTTTAATGACATTTTTTTATACTCTATTATTTATGTAATCATAAATATTCTATTTCCCTATCCATAAATACCTTATAATTTTAAATCTTATGTATTTAAATATATATGTCATAATTTTTACAGCGTAAAAGGGAATTATTTTTGAAAATATTTCATTAATTCTATAAAAAAAATAAAAGATATAGGAAACCCTAAAAAGAGTTTATTATAAGAACAAATAAGTAATTTATGGCTCCTCGATAATAAATCCTGGTCTTCTCTTCAACTAATGTGTACATACATAGAAAAATAAACTGGAACTGTTTATTTCACTATGTATAAGACACACTAGTTGATGCAGAAAACGAATCATACATTTCTCAAACGAATATTTGAAAGCGTTGGACGCGACGGTACCTGTTGAGCCCGAGTCGCCGTTTGTGAGCACCGCGCGCACTAAAAATCAAATAAATCAAAACATAACCGATCACAAAGCTTTATTCACGTGATTTAAACCAGTTTTTTTTATTATTAATTAGATAGCAAATTTGTTTATTCATATAGATATATTTATATTATATAGTTAAGGTATTTGCTTATAGTCAACTGTAACGGACAACTGTATGTAATACAAGACACCCGTCCTCGCTTCGCATAAAGTTTACTTCGTTATAATGTTAGTAAGGATGTCGTAGCTACGTAGCGCTTATGCGTTGCGGCTACGAGTCTACGCCATTCCGCCCAGTCGTGCATGTCAAAGTGGATGGAGCTATATATAGAACGGTCAGGGGAGAACTCCTTAAGGTGGCTGGTAATGGGCAATTATTGCGTCTAGCTGTCCATTACATCGCTGACTATAATACTTTACCTCACGTATATAGGTTTGTATTTAAGATCCCAACTTATTAATAAACTTAAATCGTTCATCGTGAATAGTGTGTGTGTGAATTAATTTTATCTTTTTATGATTCTATTGGAAAACTGTTGGAGAGAGTTTATTTTATAAAATACTAGATGTGCCCGCGACTTTACGTAATTTTTTTATAAAAAGGTTCAATGTTAGCCTTTTGATATAAAGCCTATAGCATTCCTCGATATATGGGCTATCTAACACTTAAAGAATTTTTCAAATCGGATCAGTATTTTCTGAGATTAGCAGGTTCAAGCAAACAAACAAATTCCTCAGTTTTATATATTAGTATAAATATAGATTTAAAATCGCCATATATTAATGGAGAAAGGGTAAAATTAAATTTTAATTCAGTTTAATCCTCGACCCTCTAGGCTACTGTCATTTCGCATTCTTAGCAAATGCGTTCCCATTAGTCGGATAAAAAACCTGAATATAATAATAAACCTAAAGTCATCAAAGACAGTATGCTTGATACAATTAGGTTTATTTAATCTTATTTGAGATACTAACCACGATGCCACGAATAACTGTTTATTATGAAATTACGTTTACTCATATTTTTGCAATAGGTAGTCATGGGATGTATACTTGTTTGTATCAAGTAACTAATAAATTCTTCAATACAGATAAGGTCATGGGCACTTTTGTACGGGGAACGATCAGGGGTGGGTTATGTAGTAATTAGTTTTAATTAGTTGTCATGTTTAATTGTTATTTGTTCTTTGGGTTGTTATTTGCATACCGTGACGTCAGCTCATCGTCGACTCACAGCTGCCTGCAGTCAGCAAAAATTATATTTATTACGAAAATAATTTGTAAACTCTGCGGCGGAAAGGGTGGTACAAACTTTATGAACTCTGTTGTTCCTCATACCTTTTTATTAGTAAACACTCTTTTAATATAAGTTGTACACTTAATAGACCTTGAAAAAGATATATACCTATTTATGCTTAGTTATGGCAGTAAGAAAATTATAGGCCTTAATGAATATATACAAATACTGTAAGCTCCCCTATAAAACGGTAGATTTATTCAGCGTTATATGAAAGCGCGTTGTAGGAGTGTCTCGTACAAGGAACTTGTAAGACCTCAAATGCGCATGATATAATATTATATATATTATAAAATAATATTAATGCGTTATAAGAGTTCCGTGTTATAGGAGGAATTACAGTACACACAAAGAGGAAGGCAGAATTACTTAATTTGGGAGGATTTTTTTTAAAGAATATTAGTAGGAATTCTTTTTAGGTATGTCTATTATTCCCTTTTTCCCCTCCTACTAAGCTTAAATTAAAAGCTTGTATTAGGAGTGGGTGCGACAATACCCCAACGGCGATTATGTGACATTACACGGAGGGGGAGGGGGCTTCGAAAATATATGAATCTGTGACAAGGACGGGGGAGGAGTTAGAAAATTCATAAACTTCGTGTGACGTAATTTGCGGATGACCTCTAATTTAAACAATAAACAGGTAATTCAATAACAATAAGGACAAAATATGTTTGATGACAAGGATATATGTTATTTGAAAAAAAATAAAATAATCGTTAATGTATGTCTGTCTTCAAATCGCAAAATATATTCAAATAATTCATACAATCTTTTCGATTTGAAGTTGTTTTTTAATAACAATTAGTCTTTAATATGTTTTACTTATATAGTACTAATCGTGGTTGTTGTCATTCGTTATTTGTTGTATAGAAATATGTAAGAAATTTAATACAGTGTTAAATAGTAAATTCAAATATAGTTACCTTTTCTAAATACTGTTCTAAGCCTCTTCTTCTCGCGTCCAGTTGCTGTTCACTTAACGTAAACGGCCATTTGCCTGGCAATTTGGGGAAATTAAATCCTGCAACGAGTACAACATTACTATAATTATTTAAAACAAAATGAAAAAAATTACCTTGTTTCAAATCGATATTTATAAAGGCTCAAAATTTTAATATTTATGAACACTTCACCATCTGTAGATATAAAAACAAATTGAAGTGTATGTTGAAAGTTGAAAGAATAAATTCTTTTAGTAATTGCATCTCATAGGAATGGGAAGATGGATCAAGAAGGGAGAGGCCTTTGTCCAGCAGTGGGACAGAACAGGCTAATTAATAAAAAAATTGCATATTTCTTATTACACGATACTTAAAACACAAATTAAAAACATTTTTCTCTGTCTATTTGTTTGTTCTGGATAACCCCCGCCACAGATAAGAGATGAAAAAAATGTAACATAAGCATAATATTAGTAGACGGCAGTAAGTTCGGAAAAAAAACATCACAAAAACTGCTCACTTTGAGGTTAAATAGATGCTTTTGGAGGCGCTTGCGCCTAGGGTTGGCTGTTTGGTTAATTAGTGGTATAAGTAATCAATGTTATATTCATATTGGGTGATTAGAAATATACTTTAAAGTATTTTATATCCTTTGACGAATTGTCGTTATTTTAAAGAATATATGATATGAAAAAAAAATGCTGAGAAGGTCTATGTCATACAATTTCTTGTATTTATTTTTAAGGATTCTAAGAATAAGAAATCTTTATTTCTAAACGTAAGTATACAGTTCATTAAAACCTTAAACTCTAGACCAGGTAAGCCCCTATCATAGGGACTAATGCATAAAACCTAAGGTTGACAAATTTCTATAATCTAAAGAAGGTTCAAGATTGAAATATTCTACTTTAAGTAATATATGTTTCTTATTTTTAATACAACTTCTTAATTTATATTTCTTTATTAACTTGTTTTTATATTAATATAATTCTAAATAAATAAAGGATATTTAAGTATTTAAAATAAATAAAGGAGTTTCTAGAGATAGACTTGAGGTACTTCATCAGCATCCTAGATTTTTCTCTCAGAAAAGTATTCATGCATGCAATTGAAAACTAAGTAATTTAGATTTTAAGGCTGATGAATTCAGATAAGTTCTAACTAAATAAGATGTTTATTAGTAGTGAATTATCATCTTCTACATTAATAGTGACAACCCTAGCCCACGGCAGGCGCGGGACAGCTGTCGCGATGTGGTGAAATTCGTTCGTCACTAGCTGCGGATACAATATTCCCAATGAATATAAATCTGAATATAATATTTCTAATGGGAAAGAATATACAACTGAATCTAATATTCCAAATAACAAAGAATATAAATCTGAATATAATGTTTATAATGGGAAAGAATATACAACTGAATCTAATATTTCCAATAACAAAGAATATAAATCTGAATATAATATTTCTAATGGGAAAGATTATACAACTGAATTTGATATTCCCAATAACAAAGAATATAAATTTGAATATAATGTTTATAATGGCAAAGAATATACAACTGAGTCCAATATTTCAACTGACAAAGGATATATTCCTGGGAATAATATCTCCAATGATACAGAATCACTTTATAATGATGTATTGGATAGTGCTCTTGACGGAGACTTATGTCCCACGGACTATGTGAAAGTGGCTGAGATGTGCATTCTAGTGCAAAAGGTCGTAAATTACTAGTTATCACATGTATTTTATGATCAATAAATTGCAATCATAGTAGTGACGTTATAATTGCTTCCCTTTATTTTTTTACGATTGTTTTTTATGTTACAAGGAGCAAACGAGCAGTCGCTTTACCTAAGTAACCACCGATGCCCACCTAGGCTCCAGCAGGAGGCTAGCAGACGAGTTTAGGCCACCGGGAAGTCTCACAAGCCGAAGGAAACGCGGTAACAATACCATAACTTAACGTGACAGCATTGCCGCAACTTCACGACGATCTTATGTGAAGAGATGTACTAGTAGCTATAATAAATATTCAACCCTTCAAATTAAATGACAACTGTCAAAGCAAACATAATTATTATACTCTGTGTAAACCTCTATACTCGATATTGCATTAAAAATTGTCTTGCTAGTAGTGTCTTTTCAGTGCTAAAACCTACAATAAGTAACTAGCTAAAATCCACGATTTCGTCCTCGTTGAATATTCAAATTAAATGCGAAACGATATGTTATATTGTGAGCAAATGCTGTAATATGAATCGATTGCAGTTCATTAAGAGATAATGTTTCAATAGCGGCCATTACGTGAAAGGGAAACGATACTGTGCCGAATTTGTACTAAAACAGGCCGCTCAGCGTCGGTTTAGCGAATGCAAGATTGTTGATAATGTAAGAGTACAATATCAATAATGCCCAGCAGTGGGCGATTAAGGGCTAATCATGATGATGGTGAAGACTAGTAACCGGGAATTTCTTCGTGTTTTTAACCCCTTTTTTTGGGTCTCTTTAGATTTACGGACTATATCAAATATTAAGACCTCATTCGCGGGAAAGCTTTTTAACATGCGTTAAAAAGCGTTCAAATAGACCATATGAATACTTATGCTGGAGCCAGATAGGTTCATTTGAATGATCATTTCAATGAGCATGTAGTGTGGTCGGGGACTTTGTGTCGCTGCGCAAAGTTTTGTAGAACTTTGTAGACTTCAAGGACAAAAATGTATAAACACTTTGCGCTATGTTTGGCCCCGGCATTAAGTATAGTTCATATGGCAGCGCTTTTATAACGTGACAATTTTTTATCGAGCGATGTTCTATTTTCAACTTTATATATACATATATACCAACGTATACAGTATATTTTCGTATCGACGACGCTGAAAAAGCGCCAACGCAGACATTTAACGTAATATTTTTTAAACTCTCGTGCAAATGGGGGCTAATTCTTTGAATTTATTAAGACATTGTTCTACTTGACAATTATAAACTTAATTATAAACTGACCGAATGCTTTATAGGTCAAAAG
>JANCMC010007398.1:0-37123 GCA_024363005.1 Charaxes varanes | reverse complement strand
GAATTTATTAAGACATTGTTCTACTTGACAATTATAAACTTAATTATAAACTGACCGAATGCTTTATAGGTCAAAAGTGTAATGGTACAGGCAGCTTTGTTTCAACGTCCTATATCAGCCTATCATACAATTATTTCAATATCTCCATCGAATACTGAGATAAAACTATTTTTGTCTTTCTAACAAAAAACATATTGTCATTAAAAAGACAAAAAAATTACAAAATATCGTTAAAATAACATCTCAATATTATTAATTACTTCATTAAATATTTTTAAAATATATAATTTGTGAATATAACGCCGTTTTTATTGCATTATACGAGACATAAGTCGTAAATGATAAAAGATTTTTACGATTTTCCAATAGTCAGCTTTTTTGAGTTAGGTCACTTTATGTTTAAGCGAGCGAATTAACATACATGCGGTCGTCATGACTACGCTTTGATGCAATCTTATAGTAAAGTGTATACATTTGTGTGTGTGTGTGTGTATGGTTTTGCATTCGTGTGCGTGGGTGTTATTTTATTAATTAATTTACAAGATTTGCGTATTATATACTTATTTAAAGGTAACTTACAAATTTTTAATTCTTTATACAGCGAAATTGTTATATTTGACAATTAATATACATTCGGTCGTCATGACTAAGCTTTAATGCAACGTTATAGTAAAATGTATAAATGTGTGTATAACTTGTTTGGCATTGGTGTGCGTGATATTTTATTTTAATAATTTATTTATAATTCATATTTTACAAAATTATTCGCATTCTCCTCTATACAAACTATAATTGTGCCAAATTGCATACTCCTGCGTTCGCGCAATTTTCGTAAATTGGTACCTAAAGTTTTCGCTTCACGTATTAACATATAAAAATATGATGACACACCTTACTTAAACGTATTATCTCGTTTGTTTACTTAATACGACGCGTGCCAATGTAATTTTTCCTTAACGGTCGGTTGCGTAAACCGGAACGTAAGACCGACCTGAAGAACTACTTTCTTAGGCTGAAATTTGAGACACAGCTACACTTTGCTTCACATTACAGCATACAATTAATTCCAACTTTTTTTGAAGGGCAAACGAGCAGGTGCTTCGTCACTTAAGTAACCATCGACGGTCATGGACATCTGCACCATAGAAGGATCGCAGATGCGATTCCGGCCTTTAAAGATGGGCAAACGTGGCGCTACCTGCAATTAATTGGTTAATTGGACCGATTCCGATGAAACTTTGATGTTACAAAGCATAACATAGGCTATATTAGTATTAGAATATTTTTCTAATACTTATGTATTATATCTGGCTATTATAGACTGGCCCGTTGGCGCAGTGGGCAGTGACCCAGGCACCCTCCAGGGATCGTGGGTTCGGTTCCCGCCTCGAGTCTGGGTGTATTATCTATATGTATGTATTTACATATTTCTAAAAAAAAATATTTGTTTATAACAGGCGTCTGTTACCTATAACAGGCATTAATTTGTCTACATTAGGAATAGACGTTCGTGTGTCATATAGTCTTGTATATATTTATTATTATTACCTGTTAGGATTCCACATAGACAAAATATACAAAATCACTGAATTCACGCTGACGAAGTTGCGGTTTACAGCTAGTATTAATATATAATAAATACATATATGTATTCGGTTTACAAGGCGTGATAATTTCCGTCATAGCATAACAATAACAATCGCCGAATCGCCACTTGCTTCCAACATCATTAGATGTAAAGTGCCGCCACACTTTCTATGCGTAATATATGCGACAGTAAATGGTGCGATCTTTGGTGGCTCAGCTTTTTCGGAATCAGTGGTATCCTCTTAAATATTTTTAAACGTTTGAAATAAATGCTTTTTCTTTCTTTCTGTCTTTCTTCCTTCCTTTCTTTCTTTCTTTCTTTCTTTCTTTCTTTCTTTCTTTCTTTCGGCGATTTAAATGATCTTCTAAAATTTTACCTGAATAAAACATTTTGAATTAGAATACATGAAAATTAAGTTGATTTGTTTGGATCTCCGAAAAAAGAGTAACTTTAAAGTATTCACTGACGAATTATGCGATAAACTAGTACATCACTGTCATCTTATCCATATGCTATACATATAAAGAAAAAAATATATTGAATAGCTTTAACCCGTTACTTTGTCCGCGTTAATTCCGTGATCTTGTTAAAGTTTTGATTGTTTATTTTGTGCGGGTCCCTAATTATTTAGGTAAAAGCAAAGTAGCCTATGTTATTCCTTCTAAAATCAGCTATCTACTACTGGCAGTCCAAATAGTTCCGCCATTTCGAAGACTACCCGGAACAAACAGACAGACTGACAGAAAAAAATCAAAATTGTTTATTTACAAAAGGAATACACAAAAACAGAGGTTAACAAAAACACTCTGTCCCACACTAGGATTCCCTGTGTTGTGGGATCCAGTCTCTTCGTCTTATTAACTATGCTATGACTAGAAAAACATATATATTTTTTTGAAATTAATATACTGATGTAAGAAATAAAAGTAAAAATAAAAATAAAACCCTACAATAAGCGTGTATGTATGTATGTATGTGTAATAAAAAGCTTTACACCTAAATTTAGCGAATGCGTATTAATCACTCTCATTTTCGCTCCATCTCCGATTGGAAACAGCGGGTTTGATGCTCTTAATTATACGTTGAGTGTTTGTTATGTAAACAACGCTTATTGCATTACATTATTTGCCTTATGCAAGTATATAATTAAAAAAATTAATAACAGACCCACTTACGAACGAATTCGCATTTATAACCGTGAAATCGGCGTCCAATCATGTGCTTATGGGCCTATAAGGTTGGTATTAGCATAACAATACATACAAAATAAATTTAATATATTCCATATCATAAACACTAGGGACTAGGGACCAAGTTTATATGGACAGTAGGTATAAAAAATGTAATAATTTATAATTCAAATGGAAGGGTCTATTTATTTTGCGGGCAAAACAAGGGGCCGATATTGCGACTTTCTGGATACCCAAAAATGGCCGCCTACAACATGGCGCGCCGAGGAAGAGGTAACGCGACGATTGGAATCTCTTTGCGGGGAAATTGTGGTTGAGATTGCCTCAGGAAAGAGGAAATAGACAGAGAAGAGTCATTGCTCAGCAGTGCGATACAATAGGCTAATAAAAATGTAATAATTTGTCTGTAAAATATGATAAAAAGTTATTATAAAACCCAAATTAAAATTTCTACTTATTCGACTGCTAGCAAACTAGAAGGTTTCGTTGCCGATTTGATGAATAGGAATTATTTTTTTCTTGGAGTTCCTTATACGTTATCCATTTGTATGTTGGATATCACACACAATGCAACGGTAATTTTATAAGCCAATTTTAAAGCTGACGAAGTTAAAAAGTATTAAGTTTACGAAGTAGACATTTTAGTGTCAAAGTTATGTACGAATCTCATGGTAGTAAAGTCAACTTTGCTACATCCCACTTGTTTATATTAGTGATATAATTTGTTGTTTTAGGAAAGTTCCGATATGAAATATTGAATATAATATTCTAATTTCTGTCAAGCGAAACATCTCTTTGGAACCGGTTTCCATCTCCGGTGTTTCCGGGTGTATCGCTTTGGGACGTGTATGATAGGAGCATATTCATTTTTGAATAGTAGTTGCCCATGAGCGTCAGTAATCACAATATATTTTTAACATTAAAAAAGAGCCATTAAACCACATAAGATTTGTCTCGGCACTTCGGACATTCACAAAGATGCATATTAAAGTTATAATTACTTAACTCGACAGCATTACAGCTTGAAGTGGCTGTAATGCTGTCACATCAACTGATGGTATTGTTGTCGCGTTGCGTTCGGTTTGTGACACTTTCCGGTGGCCTAACTCGTCATTAAGGCCGGCAATTCAACTGCTAGACTTCGTCGTGCAGATGTTCATGGGTGTAGGTAGTCACTTAGGTGAATTGCCTGCTTGTTTGCCCCTTGTAACATAAAAAAAAGGAAAAAGCTTCGGTATTTCCGAACTGATACGACTTATGGACCTTCAAGAAAAGAGCATACTCGTTTCTCAGAGGTCCGCAACGTATCAGCGAGCCCTCTGGTGTTGCAGTTGTCTACGGGCGTCGGTAGTCACTTGTTATATATACTTAAAAACAACATGTACTGTCCCCGTAACCTATTTTGTATATCGTGAATAAATAAGTATCATGCCTAATTATAAAACTTTTTTTTATAACGGTTGGTATCAACGTGAATGTAGTAAGATAACTTAAACACAGCCCGCCAATACTGGCCAGATAGTATACATTCATCTTGTAACGTTATAAAATTTACATTTTATCGCCTCAGCTACGCGACGCGTCTGCTTATTCTGATCACGACTCCGACTCGCTTATTTGCAAATGCAATAAAGCTATATGTGCTCCGTTATATATTAAATATGTATATGTGTTTGCATGTATTCATATTTAAATTTTGATAGGTGCTTTATTCAGCATGAATTTTACTCGAAACTTTCGCTAAGTATATATATTGAATGGGTTCGCAGCCGTTTTTATTCGAATAATTTAACTCTACTTTTATTCGAGTTTTTTGGCTGGATCGGGATGTCTTAATTCAGATTCAGTATTATAATATAATATCGAAAATATGTAAAAATGTAAGACATGGAATGTCCTTTTAATGGCATAATATTTAAAAATAATTTAACTTTTTATTCTTTCCCTTTTTTGATTACAGCATAACGTATGTATGAAAGATAAAAGTTAAAAGTTTTATGCCCAATAATAAATAAAAATAAAATATAAAAAGGGGTTTTGCAACGTGTCTGTTTAATTTACGTGTTAATAAAGTTATATCTTAAAAAAGAGGTTATAGTGCCATTCGAACTGTTTTAATGCTGTGATGCAAGTGTTTTTTTTTTATTGGTTACTTTCTATTTACTACATTCTATTATCCCATAACAATGTTCTCCGTCCCCATTCTTGTTCCATTTCCGTTCCATTTCCTTTTGGATTTGCCATTCCTTTTTTATTATATACGAACCTTGTCCTAACAATAACAAACACAACAAAAAGAAATTAACCAATTCGGTGCAGTACATACATTTCAGCGACTCATATTATTTGCGACTATAAACTCGATGATGTGAGATGTGAGCTATGCTATCTTTTAACTTGGATGAAAGTACACATGGTGTGCAAATTTGATCAAAATCGGTTAAGTAATTTGGGACTCCATCGCGGACAAACAACGTGACGCGTAATTTATACATATTAAGGTATATATAGATTCTTCGTCTCGTCTCTCGTCTTTCATATGTAAGGGGACCTTGCTTTATAAGCCGGATATTAGGACGGTCCAAAATTTTTCAACTATCGTTACAATCCTTTAAATCTTGATTGCGGCGGTGGGGTTTGAACCGGGTACCTTGCGGATTTCAGTCCATACCTTATACCGTTGAGCTATTGAGGCTCTAAATTATTAAATTTCTACTCTAAAATTAAAAATGTATTTTTTCTCTTCAGTTCTTAACGATGGCATATATACCTCTATGCTTATACTGCGACTGGCGTCAGCTACGACATGGTGATTCACAGAACCTTAACATTCTCAGGCGGTTTAAAGACTTATTCTTTTCCTCGCTTATACTGCCGTCTACCTTCGTAAGTACATTTACGTCATCGTAACCTATCAAATATTCACGTCCTCGTGAAGTAACTTTGACCTAACCAAAAGAGGATACATAACTTATAACCAAAAAATCAGTAGTACCGGCACGGTAGGTTAACCAGCGGCACCGGTTTCGCACTGGTGCAATGAAAATATATATTTGCCCATATAAAAAGTAGCCTATTACACTCTGGGATACTATGCCCTTCTAATAGTAAAAGAATTTTTAAAATCAAATCAGTTGAATCGGAGATTACGCGGAACATTGAAAATCATAAAAATTTTCCTCTCTATAATTCGTATAGATTTTATAATTTATACGCAGTATCAATGGGAGAAATGATAGCCTAAAGACACTTGGAAATACTGCATTGTTCACACTCCTGTCCAAAGAGCAACACTATTTTAACGACAAAAACAAAAAAATAAGCAAATAGTGGTATTTTGCTATAGGAACCTTCACCTTAATATACCCCAACAACAGCCAGTTCTTTAGCCAAATAACTATGTATTACAAAAATGTGAAGTTAAGTTTTAACTTCACACTTTTGTAATAGTTTAAGTTAAGTTATACGCCCCTTAAAAATCTATTCTTACACCGATTTTCCCTCGTATTCATTCGCGGACTAAAGCATAGGAGTTTAGTTTCTCATGCATGTCATGGATTTCCGCAAAGTAACGCCTGATTCTATCAATAATTTACAGAACTTGTAAGTAAATAAGTAAAATGTTGATAATTCTCAGATATATTTAAATACAGTATTTAACGCAGCCGTCAAAGACTTCATAACTGCGACTGTCAACTGATAACAGAGAAAGTGCGCGAGTTTCTAGCCCTGTCTTTGCATAGATAGGGAGTAATTATTGTGATGTAATGCCTATCATTAAATCAGGAGACGCGGAAAGTGAAAACGTGTAAAGCAGTCAGTAATGTCTCTATTAAACGGTGTCCACGGTTAGTAGAAATTCCATCCGAGCCACGAAATGGGGATACAAAATAAACCTCGACCGAGCCTACTTTGGCTCAGGGCATGTAGAAGCATCGTTAACTTAGCTTTTAATCAGAGCCATAATATAAAATTTAAAAGAATTAAAAAATATATATGACATTCATTTTAAAGGTACGACGACGTTCGTTTCGTTCGGTTTGTGAGAGTTCCCGATGGCCTAAATCCCCTTTGAAGGTCCGCAACGCATCTGTGAGCCTCTTAGTGGTGCAGATGTCCATTGGCGTCGGTAGTCACTTAGGTGAACCGATTGCCCGTTTGCCCCTTGTACTATTTTATAACAGAAAAGACATTTGCCTCAATTTCCGGGCTCAATTGCTGATATCTTCTTATATCAAACTAATCTCTGTCTATATCATTATTGGCCATTAATTACATGAGGCGACTTTGTGCACTAGAATAGATCACGAACAGCCTGGTGTCATTCTCAGTGGAGGTCGAGGCCTTTGGGCGTCGGTAGTCTTTTTTTAATTGCTTGCCTCTTTGCCCCCTTTAATATATTGAAAAAGAACGTATGCCATCTAGATTTTTGGGGTGATTAAGGATACTGTAAGAAGTACGTCATAATAAATTAATGTCTTTTTAAATTAAAAACATTAGGAATAGTTTCAACTTTGCCAAAATTTTCTTCTTACCCCTCCTTTTTAACCGACTTAAAAAAAGGAGGAGGTTATCAATTCGACCCGTATGTTTTTTTTTGGCAGATGGCACCGACTTCAGCACATCAGAAGTGTCTACTAAATCGTATGAAAGTACTATTTATTTTTTGCTTTTTAGTTCCTCGCCTTTTTATTTTTGAAGTCAGTTTTCTTTTTATTTAAAAACTTGCGTTAAGAGTTGATAGTAAAAAAGGCTTTTAGAATACTCCATGCAAAACTAGTTCTAACTTTAGGAAGTACTGAGCACTTATGCATATCAAATTACCTAGATTAGCAGCTTAATTAAATTTCACACGAAATAATTTTAATGTAGAATTCAAATAGCCTGTTTAAAACTGACAACGTAGACAAGTGTTTGAAAAGTAATTCGGTATAGATGGGTTTTTAACTATGCGTATGTATTATAAATCAGCTGTGCCCACGACTTCATCCGCATAAAATTAGGTAAAAAATAGATTCAATTTTAGCGTATTGAAACTTAGCTTATAGCTTATTCCTCGATAAATGAGCTATCTAACACTGAAAGAATTTTTGAAATGGGAATAGTAGTTTCTGAAAATAGCGCGTTCAAGCAAACAAACTCTTCAGCTTTTTATACGTAGTACAAGATGAGATGATGACAAGATGTACAAGAAGAGAGATGTATAAATGTTCGCTCGCGGTGCGCTTTGCTGTCTTTATAGACAACCCCTCCATGACAGCTGTCACACCATTTTGCCTACGCGATCGTGTGACGTCACGTGACCACGCCTCTCACATAGTCGTTTTATTCTAAGTCAATACCCTCCCTCGATAAACATAGGAAAAAATTTTGTAATACAAAAGAGAACCATAAGGTCGAATTATAACTTAAAGCCACATGACTCCCTCCGCGAGTAATTTAAAGAGATAGGTATATTTACAGTTGCTTCACAGTATATATTTGTTAATATTATGTTTGTTAGACAAAATATTCATCTTTATATAAAAAAAATATTGTGATATGCATGATAGGCAAACCAGAAGCAGGAATAAACGGTACATAAATCGTTTGTGGGCGCGAGTATACGATTCTTTAACAAAATTCCAGGTGCAATATTATATTTGTCTCACATCATGTCATGTCAAAAATACGCTTGTTTGTAAAGCGTATTAAACTGCTGAAGACTTTATTAAAGATAAAACTGCTTGGAGTTGAGTCGCTCCAGCTTTGTACTTGATAGTTAACATGCAAAAATGTGAAAAACTAATTTCTGTAAGAGCTATTTTTAAAAGGCCGCTCGTTAGCCATCTAACGAGTTTCTTGTTGATTCTTCTCGTAGCGTACTCCATGCGTTAACCAATTATCGTAACAAAAGAACGCTATTTTCATAAAAAAAAAACACTTTTAAATCGCCAAATATTTTAAAGTGGCTGTGGGAAAGGCACACCAAGGTGAGAGAGGCTATTCGGCTAGGAATGAAAGGTGGGAGCGAAGGTCGATATGCTCAACCACCGCAAAGGAAGATCTTCGAATCCGGACTTGTTGGAGCGACAGTATTAAATGTCTTAACATTAATATTAGTTGATGCCCGTGGCTTCGTCCACTTGTCGTCGAACGCGTCAAGCTATATTCAAATAAATTAAAGTATTACCAAGGTCATCAAGATGATCAATTTTTAAACATTTAGTGGAAGTCACCCCGAACAGTTCGCGCTTAGAAGTACACTGTGCGGAGCTATATTCAGTCTCTATCTTCTATTATCTTTTACCCCTCTTTAATCTTAAGTAAAAATTTCATCAATATCAATTCAGTGACTTCGTAGATTTTTTCCAAATAAACAATAAAGTAGTAGTAAATTTTTAAACTTCATGCAGTTGTTAAATGTATATATAGGTAAATGTGAATTAAACAAAAGATGAAACGACCAAAATATTACGATAGTATTTCTATGTATACGAGTATATTACAGTAGGTTTATATACTGATATTCTAATGTACATATTTATTCTAGGTATTAATACGTCAGTATCGACATGCCATCAATTAATCACATGTTAAATGGCATAGAAAATGTTATAATCGCTTTGTGGTATACTTTTTCAGGTTGCATAATCAAATTTTATATAACGTACTCTCCATATTTTTAAACGTACAACAGAGTATATATCGCTCGGTGGGAACTTTACAAGTTGACGGCGAAATTTTCGTGCAAATCGCAACTATTCAATTGACTTGAGGTTACCTTTCTCGTCGATAAAACTTCTCCGCTGGCGGGGAGATTTCACGATTCAAATCTTATCCGTAAACCTTACGGAAGTGATCGTTTGTTATGATGAAGATCGTTAAGTTTATATTACTTTTTTAATTGTTAAACGGCAGGTAATCGTTATTTCAATCACTAATAAAGATTTTTTTTTTAGAAATATATAAATACATGCATATAGATAATACACCCAGACTCGAGGTGGGAATCGAACCCACGACCCCTGGAGCGGAAGGCAGGATCACTGCCCACTGCGCCAACGGGCCAGTCAAAAGCAAAGTAGCCTATGTTATTCCTTGGAATATCAGCTATCCACCAAATCAGTAAAGCTGTTTTGGAGATTTCCCTGAGCTAACAGACAGACAAACAGACAAAAATGTCTTAACTTGCGCTTTTGCTACAGGTATGATGTCTATATTCATATATAATAAGTAAAAAAAAAATTATTTCGACGTAACAAACATACCCTTCAATTTTAGTTAATAGATAAAAAAAATTACAAACGAAACACTAAACTAGTACGAGGCCTCGAAGGGTAAAATGTTTTTAGAATCCCCAGTATAGATTTAAAACTAGAAAACGCTACCGCTTATGCCTTACACAGTGGCAGTGAAAAGGCGAGGGCGTGCGTTGCATTAATTACGAAAGCCTGTTGCGCTTTGTAATCCACACCGGTTTTCATTCTGGTAATGAACCTGACCGTTACCGTTTGACTCGGAATGAACGAAGGAAGTTTTTATAAATCGTAAATTCCTTCGCTTATATTAACATAAATTTAAATACTGTATCGAAATAAACATGGTTATGATGTTTATCCGTGCAGATCGGCTATTTTAAATGAATTATACCCAATTTTTGTCTATAACAGAGCGAAAGTGTGTTTGATGATTTTTTTAGGGTTCCGTAGTACTACAAGGAACTGTTATAATTTCGCTTTGCTTTCCGTCCGTCTGTCTGCTCGTAAGGTGGTCCCTCCCTAGCATTTCCAAACTGTTAGACGTAGAGACATCTGACCAGTTATCGGACAAAGGATTTATTTTTTCGTAAGTACACATACGTAAAGGCTAGGGTAAATCGGTGGAAATAGCTAGTACGAAATTTTTTCGAGAATAATCAGGTAGTCCATTCTCGACTCTTTATATATAAAATACACAATACACAATGTTTTCATTGTCAAAGTTTTCATAAATATCCCTTATTTTCTTAAATATTCTATCGCCTATGTTCATCACCGATAATATAGGATTCTAATGGTAAAAGATTTTTTTCAAATCGGTCCAGCAGTTTCTGAGCCATTCAATGTAAATAAACAATCAAATCTTTCTTATTATAATATTAGTATAAACTAACATAAGTAATATAAAATATACTTCAAATATCTCTGTTCTCAAGTTTTCCAAAAGGTTGTTAGGGTTGTAAATACAGGCTGTAATAGTGAGTTCCCGCGTAGCGATTGTTCTGCGCTTTATGTATCGACAGGCTCCGGCGCCAACTTTCCTTCAAATGTCGTTTGCGCACATTGTTTTAAATCAAAACTAGATAATATACCTAACTAGATTATATGTAGGAGAATGTAATTTAGTAGAGCACCTATTACCAACCTTACAGACGTATGAAGAAATAAGATTGAACACCATCACCATGATGAACACTAAAAGAAAGATATCATCATAGGATAAAATCAGATCGGAACTGTTTGGGCAGGGAAGGTAACACGGGCCATGGCGTATCGGCTCGGATTTCCGAGATCTTGACGGTGGTTTTATCGAGACGTCCCCATAAGCCAGTAATGCGCCGGCCAACTAAACACAACCTCCCCCAACCAACTGTCACATAAATCCTGATGTAAGCACGTTTTCCTTGCCGCAGAGAAGTTTTAAGAATAAATCGGAAGAACTTAAGGCCTCGCCGCCCTACTCCAGAGGTACCCGCCCGCTCTTAACCGAACTGCACACTGTCCCGTGGGAACGCAAATATCAGAGACAGAGGCCGTGGTGGGCAAATACTATAAGAATAAAATTGCAAAAGTAAAATATACAATAGACAAAACTACTGTATCGTTCTCATTATTTTTCTAAGCAATTTCGCTTCAAACAATCTTTAGATACATATAAACCTGTATAATGGTCGATTCTTAACGCGTGATTATTACAATTATAGACAGTATGACAGTCAAATGTTTCAGAACTTACTTCTTCTAAACAGAATTTACATCTTTTATACCAATTCAATTGTATAAAGTGTTTTAGGCCAATTTATATAACATTATAATATTAACCGATTATATAATATTGTAGCCCATCATAGAGCCCCATCTTTGACATGAAACACTTGACGCCTGATTCCTACTAATCGGGACCACAAATGATCGCAGAGACAACGCGAACAAAATGAATATCTCAGTTACCTCTTTTTCTGAGCCACATCCGAATTAGGTATCTTATTATTATTTGTTTTATGCCTGTAGGCATAGCATCCGGTTCTATCTTCAGGTTATTTTCTTAACCATGAATCTCACAAATATCTCTGTGAATCTTCAAATAAAACATTTCAACCCGATTCATAGGACTTGCACTTTTGTACCTAAGAAAATACAACTATGCGATTCTTTTTCCATTTTATCAATGACACTAGAATATTTTTATATGCGTCAGAAAAGACAATACTTTACAAATCACCTGGTGTCAGTTCTGTTAAGAAAACGACGAGCTTCTTTCACGCTTTGTATCCATACCCATCCGCTTTACAATTTTCTCCGAGCACATTTAAAAACAATTCATAAGATTGGTAAGCAAGCAAGAACACTCGAATTAATTACAAACAGAATTGTTTTTAAGTGATAACGCATGTCAAAAGGATAGTTTTCAGTTTTCGCTTAACTGCTTTCCTTACACTTCAACATTCAAGAACGAGTGCACTGTCTTCTTTCTGCAGAACTCTGACCGGACAATGTAAGAACATTAATGGTAAAACTTCTATTACTTCGAAATCTTCGACCGTTCTCCAAATTTTTTTTAAATTCTTAACAAACTATCATTTCTTACACAATTTCTTAACCATAATCATTCAAGAATTCAGACCGCGATTTTCGCTAGATATCTTACAATTTTCTTTTTATTTCGATCATTTTCGCCCATTTTGGGACCACCTAATCTTAGAAGCCGTGAAGCAAATTTAGCATTGAGTACGAATTCTTCTTGGTAGCAAATGTCAAGCTTTGATCTCTCATTTTGTTAATCTCTGGCGACCTGCTCGCGGCTGCGGGGCGCAGCATCTCCCGATACCAGGTAACGTGCACACAGCATTGCGGTGGTTTAGCTGGATGTGACCAGATAAAACCTGTGAAAGCCAATATGCACTATCTGATCATAACTGAGCCTCGAATTCGTCAATTTCGTCCACACTATTTTAAAAGTCTAAAGAAATATTACTACTTCTATATTTTCATATTTAAATTTATCAAAGATAGTGCATGAGGGCTTAAAAATCCCTGAACGTGATTGCAAGATGTTTTTATAAGATCTTTCTGCAAACGATGTCTTAGATAAAGCTGCGTAGAATTTTTGTAAGATGTGTGATTTAGTTATGTGTATAAATTAAAGAGAGATAACTAACTAAAGTACCTGTACTAAATGACGTGTTACAATAAATAGATAATAATGAGACTAAAATGTTTAATCTAAACGAATTTATGCTTTATGTGTGATAGCCAAACGCTAAATACATCTGGCATAGTTGCTAATTAATATTTTAATAAACATATTAGTTTATAACTGCCGATAATATTAACGGACCAGAATTAACAATATTATGTATTTGAATATTTATAAGGTAACTCTTTGTTTATATTTAAAATAAAAATTTATGTTCATCTTCAAGCTATATTTATAAATTACGATTATAGAAATATTACATATTTTTTTTTATTAATTCATTGTAACAATTTCTTTTTTTTTATTTTTTTATTTAAAACTTTATTTTATACGTACAATATGACTATGTGCAAATAATATATAAATGTTTAAGGCGGACAGGGTAAAGAAATTGGTAATCAGATCATTATGTGTTCAAGAAACTAATAATCTTATATATTTTATACAGACCAGACCTACACTCTTTATATTATTTATTTACTAAGTTCAAATTGTTAAAATTCTAAGGAATTTAATAAATGTCTATGTGGTACTAAGCTATCCAATTTATTTATTTATTAATTCAATATTTAAATTGTGTTGTGTTACTGATGATGACAAGTGAGTAGTATAAATTCTAAAACATTTGTAAAGATTGTATTTTGATGCAGACTGTTACTACAATTTTAATGTTATTTGGTGATGAACTCCCAAAATCTTCCAAACATAGTCTTTAATTTTTTGTCATACATTTCAATTTCGTATATTACTGAAGATGACAAATTGTAAAGTGTATCAAACAGTATTATAGAAGTGCAGGTATGAGGTGTGCGATACGGTGTGTGTGTCCGCAGCTCGCAGCGTGAGCGAGGAGTTCAGCTCCGGCTGCGAGGGCCGCTCGGGCTCCGGCGGGGGCTCCACGGGCGCGCCGGCCGACCAGGACCACCGCCCCGACCACAAGCAGCACCGCGACCGCACCCCTGACGACAGAGATGAAGGTACGCTTCACGGTTTTGGGTTAAAGGGCCATCCATAAATTACGTCACACATCAAAAGAGGACGGAAAGATCACCAGAATGTGACAACAGACACGAGGGGGTCGACATGTGTTTTTTTGTATTTTATTAACGTAATAATTAAATGTCACATAATGATTATGTGACGGCACACCAAGTGGGGAGGCGTTGAGGCCCCTAAGCTCAAATGTCGAGAGCCGTTTATTCACTTTCATCTTCTATTACAATGATTTTTACATATTGAAATACAGTTTTTTCATAGAGCCTGAGTGATACGATTATCTCCGGCTCATCGCAGCCTACTCCTGGGTATAAGTCTTCTCCAAGGCGTGCTAATCGGGATTGTACAATGAAAAACCAAAGCACGAATCTTAAAAAAGTACCATTTACATATATCAGTCACACCTGATTTAAAGGTTTGGCTCAATTTACGACGGAATGCATAAATATACTTATTCACTTTTGGCTTTAAAAAGACACGTTTAATTGAACGTATTTCGCCGTTAGATGCAGCAAAACGTTTCGTCCGAGGATGTGAAATGTTATCAACAAGAAGACAGAGACTCTTACCGAGTTTCGTAGTTTGACGGTAAACCCTTGTCGCATAACGCGGGGCGCACTCTGCGAAGATTAACTGCGCATTGTGCACGCACTCTGCGCACTATAGAAGGCATACAGTATAACGTATACACAGCAAATTATAGCAAATTGAAGCGTTAACAAATCAGCAGAGGTGGTGAAAGTGTACGACGGGGAGGCGGCGTGGTCGCGGCGGCTGTACCGGCCCGTGGTGGTGGGCCGCAACTTCAGCGAGCGCGAGCTGGTGGCGGCCGCGCTGCGCGCCTTCCATGTGGCGCGCGATCCAGACCAGTTCGACCTGACGGACGCGCTAGCGGGCGACGAGCCGCCGCTGCGCGACCCCACTCCTCTCGCGCGTGTCACCAGACTGCCAAACAAGAGGCCCGCCCTGTTCCTGCGCTTCAAGTGAGCACTTCGTGTTGTTTTAAATGTTGCTGTTACAAAACCAGCCGACGCTTTATTTCTTACCTCTCCAGTAACATTTTTTTAAAACTCGTGTTAGATCACGATAGCCGTTTTGGTGTTTGAGTTTGAACCGAGCACCTTAAATATTTCAATTCGTCCCTCTGTCGTTTAGCTATCTAAGCTTCATACTTACCTTCTGACTGCAGTTAAGTCACTAAAATTGTCGCCAGATTCGTAGTTCTGATGATTTGTAAGCCTCAGCTTACAATTACTCGATTAGAATAGTCAACTCAAGGTTAGATTTTACAGTAGGCCTTAGTGGCTGAGCCAATATCCAAAGAAGACCCTAACGATTGATTTTGGTAGGGAGCCGGAGTCGGGCGGTGGGTCGGTCCGCGTGTACCCGGGGCGAGTGGCGGGTGCGGGCGACACCTTCGTGACGGTGGCGTGCTCCGGAGACGACGCAGTGGCCGACCTCATGGCGGCCGCGCTGGAGCGCTTCGGACTCGACCCCGCGCGAGCCACGCTCGACTACCGCTGCTCTGAGATCCTGCTCGACCGCGGAGGTGAGATGACAACAAAGTTTGAACGATACCATTAGGTCATCACGCAGACTACTTGAGAGACATGATTCCCCAGCGAAATGAGCGTTCGATATTGTGTTCCTACTGAAATCTAGATTCAGTTTCTGTAGCCAGCATTAGCATCTTAATTTTTTTTTTCACTTACAAGGAGCAAACGAGCAGGCGGTAAGTAACTACCGACGCCCATGGACACCTGTACCACCAGAAGGCTCGCAAATGAGTTGCCGGCCTTTAAATAGGGGGGCAAATTTGGATCACTAATATTTTTTTTGTATCAAAAAAGTACTTTATATACACGGAAAAAGAAGTCTTTAATATTAGTTTATGTCTTTAACTTATTGTTTCTTTTTTGTGTCATTGAGATATGCCCGCGACTCAATAAATTCAAACTTGGATACAATTTTTTTTCTCTCAACGAATGGTACAATGTGCTCTTGACAAAGATTCAAATTTCTGTTCATGTATAAAGGTTTGTCTTTCAAACACAAACACACGTTATAATTTGCAATATTAGTTAATACTAGCTTTAACCTAAACTTCGCGTGAATTCAATCATTTTGTTCCATTTTGAGTGTTTTTATTTTTGTGCGGGACCCTAACTATTTAGCTTTTATTATTCCTTGTAAAATAAACTAACTTCCAATGAAAAATCAGTCTAAGTATGTCTAACCTTTTCTCAGAGTACCCGGAACAAACAGACGGATAGACAAATATGTATTAACTTGCGTTTTTGCACTAGGTATAATATATATAATCATATGGAATTAAATAAATATAAAAAAGATTTCGACTTTACAGAGAAACGCTTGAATTTTATTTATATATACGTATAAAAGATGTACAGATTACTACTGTAATATAAATAAAGTATACTATACTTTAATTGGCCGAAAATATAGTTCCCAATAACCGCAAAATCGTTTGTCGGTACCAGGCAATATCGTGTATAAGTACTTCTTATGCTTGTCGTGTCGATGGCGCATCAAACAGTTCCGTTCCAGAACTCAGTCACGTGAACAGCATCCTCTATGGCTCGCATCAGGTCCTCCCGCGTACAGGTGGTAGGGCAGGAAGGGCACGATAAAAGATGCTCCATTTTCTGGGTTAATTAACTAAAAAATGACCAATTTCTTTACTAAATTTAAATGAATTGTCAAAATCATGTTTATTTTTAGTTGATCCGATGTGCCTCAACGCACGTTTCGCTTCGACACCGAAGCATCATCAGGAGATAGATTCTACAAAGGTTATTCGTAAGGTCTTGGACTAGGAAGGTTAACTTTGCGAATAACTTTAAAAATAGCCTCGGGCCACAAAAAGAAGTCCACTCATGGCCCGCCGAAAGCGCGTTGCCTACCGCTGGAATATACTATAAAAGGAAGATAATTTTTAATGTCCTATCCTTTATTTAACCCAGAAACAATAAAAAAAAAATAACGTAAGACTATACATAGACTATCACGTCAATAAAGAACCACTTATTGTCAGTATTTACTTATCCATATATTTTTTATTGGCGAACTCATTGGCGCCAATGCTATCAGAAGATATATTAACACGTACATTAAAACATTTATTATTAAAATGTTGAGATGAGGAAAATATCGTTTCAAAGATAACATTGTTGACCCACACGTATAAGATAATAACGCAATTTCTCTTGATGTGTTGTAGGGTTCGTAGTAGTAAAAATTACTGCACTGTTTTTTTTTTTATACTGCAAGGGGCAAACGGCTGTTTATCTAAGTAATAGGCGCTTGGACTCTTGGATATCTCCACAACCAGTAGGCTTGCAGATGAATTACCGACCTTTAAAGAGGGGTTTAGGCCACTGGGAACTTTCACAAACCAAAAGAGCCTCCTCTTTAGAGCCTCAATAGCTCAACGGTATAAGGTACGAACTGAATTCCGCAAGGTACCCGGTTCAAACCGCACCGCTAATCCAATCCTAATACAAGCTTTTTATTTAAGCTTAGTAGGAGGGGAAAAGGGAATATTAGACATACCTAAAAAGTATTCCTAATATTATTTAAAAAAAAAATATTTAAGGCAAAAAAGAGATTTTGTATGTTTCTAAACCACCGTGACTTAAGGGGCATTTTAGAAAACATCAAACTCATTTTTAAGGGTTCCAATTACTACAAGGAACCCTTATAATTTCACTCTGTCCCTCCGCCGTCTGTTTGCACGTAAGGTGGTCTTCCTTAGCATTTCCAAACTATTAGACGTTGAAACTTGAAGTTTTCTATGTGGATAGACCATGCTAAAAACTTATTAGGAAAATTATTTTGAACGAAATCGGACAACAACTATTGAAGTTATTTAACAAATATTTAAAAAATACGTTTATAGCGTATCAGATACGGAGCCCTTCTATGTATATAGGCGTATCTTGAGACGTTCTTGGCCATTTTTTGATTTTTGATTGTTACTAATATTATAAAGAGGAAAAATTTGATTGTTTGTTTGCATTGGATAGGCTCAGAAACTACTGGATCGATTTGAAAAATTCCTTCACCATTAGAATCCTGTCTTCTTGAGGAACATAGCTAATAGAATATGTTCAAAAAAGTTAGGGTTTTAGTATGAAAACTTAGATAATGTAAATATCCGTACACCCGAAGCGAGTCGCCAGTCTCTTAAAACAGATGAATCACCTGTTCTTTTGCTCATTATAATATAAATATAGAGAAATGTTCTCAACCAAATAGTATTTTATTTCTCTTTCAAATTGCGGATTTGTGCAAAATCCTTACGGCTTCCATGCTGGTACGTGTTATTCAACGAATACGTTACATCTCAAATGCATGT
This sequence comes from Charaxes varanes, assembly GCA_024363005.1. Classification (NCBI taxonomy): domain Eukaryota; kingdom Metazoa; phylum Arthropoda; class Insecta; order Lepidoptera; family Nymphalidae; genus Charaxes; species Charaxes varanes. The sequence continues at coordinate 18,534 of JANCMC010007398.1, read as the reverse complement.
ACTTTATCTTTACTTCGCCTTAATGGGCCATAATCTCGCTAACACATCTTACCTCGGAAGGTACTTACAAAAAGTTTACCTCATGATAATATTAAGCAAATATTTTTTAATTTTTTTTGCTAAATATGTAGTATCAAAGTTTTACAATGGTATAGAATAAGCACCATTTTTTTCCTCCTGGCATGCATACATTATTTATGAAATTTTATACGAAACATAAAACCTATGTGGTAAATATATACGAAAACAAAGCAGTAACGATATTTCCTATAAAATTACTGCACTGTTTTGATTCTAAGCAGAAAAGGCGTCCTTTCTGATCGGTGATTAATGATAACATTACAGCGTAGTTAGGAGAAAAGAAATTACGGAACAAGGACAACTCTATTACGGACAATACTAGTTGATATGGAAACGTGTAAATGATGTAATGAAGAAATGTAGACAATGAAGCATTTATTCTGTGAATGTGGTGGTTAGAAATTGTTGGAATGGATGGTGAAAACGGTCTCTTTGGTATAGTTTAAATATGATCGATTGGCTTCTAAACCAAAATTAACAATTGGCCTAATTCAAACTAATATTATCAATAAGAAATTAACTCAGTTTGTAACGTTTTCACGATTTCACGCTTAAACAATTTTGATGAATTTTGGTATAGAGATAGATTGGTCCTTGGAATAAAAATGTATGCTACATTTGCGAAACTAAAACTGAATTGAACGTGGAAAAAGTCGCGGATTACAGCTAGTTATACATAATATATTTTTACATAAAATATCCATGGTTGAAACAAATTAGATTAGATAGAGCCTCAATAGCTCAACGATATAAGGTATGGACTGAAATCCCTCCCACGTAAGTTTAATTAGAGTTAGCGCCATACTTGTAGCCGAATTGGGCCGGCGCGTCCGGGTACCAGTACCTCTTTCTCACATGATATCGGCGTGAATCATCTTTCACTTTGTGTCGTAACGAACATTACGAAGTGGAAGGTCATGACTTTTTTTGTAGCTTGTAATTGTATTATCTCCTATAATTAATTATATCCCCCTTAAATGTGCATTCGCCTTGAAAAAAGGAAATTCTAAGGAATAATATCTTCTTTTTAAGATGTTATATATATTCCTTGCGTGCGAATACTTTCGTAAACATTAACGGTTTGTACATAATAATTTACGTAAAAAGTTTCCTTAATAAAATATCTGTTTTTCAGAGGCATTTTAAACCTTTTTTTTTCTCTATACATACACATGTATAGAACAATTATTATTGTTAACTAGCTACCAGCCCCGACTTTGCATAGATGCAATGAATGTATTTTATATATAAACCTTCTTATTGAATCACTCTGTTGAGTAACGAAAACTGCATTAAAATTTTGCTGAATTTTAAAGATCTAAGCGTACAAGACCGGGAAGCTACTTTGTTTTATATATACTAATATATAAAGCTGAAGAGTTTGTTTGTGTACTAGAAAGCGCTAATCTCAGGAACTACTGGTCCGACTTGAATAATTATTTCAGTGTTAGATAGCCCATTTATCGAGGAAGGCTATATATCGTCACGCTAAAAATTTCACTTAATTTTACGCGGACTCAGTGGCGGGTAAGAACTATGTAACGATAAAGTTGTATAAAATTATGGAAGATAAATGTTGTTCATTTTTTTCCAACATAATATACAAGTCAAAATGAGGTCGTTACTATGCTAGTAATGTATGTTTGTATGTCTCATTTGACTAGTTTCGCAACACGGCCGTACTTAGCATAATATTAACATATGGCTGATACAAAAGACGCAGATGCATTGATTGTATATTTCACTAATACAGTAAGTATTAAATACAAAAGGATAATTTATCTAGACACCTATTTTTTTAATAAAAGGACTTAAAAAAATTATATCATAACCTTTTCACATAATATTCCACAAATTTCCAAAATTATCTACAAGGTGAAAGTGTGGGATGCTAGAGACCTAACTGTAAGGAATCATCCTAATATACATCCTACTATGCGATTGATGTTCACAAGTGGCCTAATTAAACAATATAACAATTAGAGCACTTCTTAGATATTCACGCATTGGACACATTCACATTCTATTAATTATGTCTATTATTAACACCTTAATTGTTAAGAAATAGCTGTCATCTCATCATAAAACTTTTTTCTTTGCACATACAAAATGTCTTGCCATACTCTATTGTGTCTATACTATTTGCATCTATAATGGGAGAGTGGAATGGTGTTAGTTAGGTCTTTGAACAAATCATAATTAATAACTTTTAGCTGGGGTATAAAAACTTCGTAAAATGGTGTGATTAATACACATTAATGGTTGATAAACTTATATAAGTGTATGAATTTTGTCTGAACAATGAAGATCCACCTCCTGGGGGGGTGGATCTTCTTTGTCTGTCCGTTAACTGATTAGATTTACTATAGGTACGCAACCCTGGACTACCCTAGCTACTATTTTACATTTCCCCCATACCGCTTGCGACAGTAGTATCTGCATCCTATTTTCTTTACCATCTACCTTTACATCCTTTTACTCCATCCCTTATTCCTTTAGTCCTACTTATCTTAATTGAGGGGGCGCCACGTTTGCAGGGATGAGAACTTTAAGAAAAAAAGAAAGGAAATACGCGGAATTTTTTTTTTTGATTGCCATCTGTAATCATTGCAGGAATCGATTTAATATCACACCTAAATGAAATTGTACGATCGATTTAAGTATCGAATAATTTTGATGTTCAAAAAAAAAGGACGTCAACTACCTTGACGAACATTTTTTATTTTTGTTTTTTAATTTTTATTAGGAATACTTTGAGGTAAATAACTTCTTTACCAATCTAATAAGGCGTCGTTCGTTCTAATGGAACGAATGCTCGATGCGAGCGAACTTTGTTCGTGCGAACGTACGATCAAACGTATTGATGTCTAAGCCTTCATTCAATGTCGGAGTTGGCGCTTTTTTAGCTTCATCTATACAAAAATATAGCGTACGCGTTATGTATATATAGCGTTGAAAATAGAACATTGCTCGATAAAAAAGCGTCTCGTTATAAAAACGCTGTCGTGAGAACACAAACTTGAGTGTTCATGTATTCTATTTGAGCGTGTTTTTAACGCGCGGTAAAAAAGCTCTATATATTTACTAATGTTTGAGGCTTTTAAAAATATTCTTAGTAAATAAAATTTGCTTATATATATAAATTTTTATATTATAACAACTTTGGCCCTGCTTACAGCCAGTTGGAACCGCGTGTCTTTTGGATTTCGTTCTATACATCTATATATATAAAAGCCGCAAAATATCACGAAATCTCGAAAACTGCAGGACGTACAAAGATGAAATTTGATGATCCACTACGAACGGATTTTTTGATAGGGCCAGATTATGGAAGTCTAGGCTTTCGCAAGTGTAATTTTTCGCGGACGAAATCGTAGGTAAGTCAGGACTTTCACCAATCCTAGTCTGTCTGAAGTTGTGATAGCACTACGCGCCGTCGTATATAACGTTTTGAATTACACAACCAGTTTTTCATAAACCATTTTAGGTGGGGTATGGACTGAAATCCTCAAGGTACCCGGTTCAAACCCCACCGCCGTTGGGGTATTGTCGCACCCACTCTTAATACAAGCTTTTAATTTAGGCTTAGTAGGAGGGGAAAAGGAAATATTAGACATACCTAAAAAGTATGCCGAATATTCTTTAAAAAAAAAAAAGTTGTTATAACCTCATTTTCCCAGCTTTACAACAGAGCGTTATAAGCAACTAAATTATAATAAAACAGTCACTTTTTTATGTGTTATTTGTATACAATAATGTAATAGTCATTATTGAACATATAATTGTATATACAAATGTGTTATATAATGACGATGCTTGCAAAGCTCTACCGTGAAGTTGAGAATTTGGGGTTATAACAATTTACGTGGGGGGTATCGATACAAAGCAGAAGAGTTTGTTTATTTGCTTGAACGCGTTTATCTTAGAAACTACTGCTCCGATTTGAAAAATTCTTTTAACCTTAGATAGGTCATTTATCAAGAAAGACTATACGCTATATATTATCACGCTAAAATTGAATCAATATTTTTTACCAAATTTTATACGGACAAAGTCGCGGGCACAGCTAGTGTAATATCTAATGTTAAGGAACAGGGTCGAATATCGTACTTACTTTCGTTGACGTTTATTAACGGCTTCGAGAATGGATAATAATAAAATCTATAGTTTCACTAAGTGAACACACCGAAAGACAATGACGACAACGATTATTAAATCATTATACCACGCATATTACTCTACAGCAATCACGGAGTGAACACTTGTGCTCCTAACGAACGACAAAACCTAACTGAACTATTTCTCGATCGCGAGAGCATCGAAGGCTTCCGTAACTGATACGCTATAAACGTATTTGTTAAATAACGTCAAAAGTTGTTGTCTGATTTCGTTCAAATAATTTTCCTAATGAGTTTTTAGCATGTTCTATCGAGGCGGAAAATTCAAATTCAAGTCTCTATGTCTAATAGTTTGGAAATGCCAGGGGGAGGCACCTTATGAGCAGACAGACGGAAAGACGGACGGACAGAGTGAAATTATAAGGGTTCCTTGTAGTACTACGGAACCCTAAAAAACATACAGAAGTCAAATAGGCCGAGCAGTTTTTGAGTTTTAACGAGATCCAATTTCTGTAAAAACTCCCAATAAACCTCCTGGATTACACTCAAAATTTTATCCAAATTTGTCCAGCGATTTAGAAGTAGGTAGACATAGGTTTGCCTAGTCATTTTCTTTTATATATAAAGAATATCTTAAATCAACAAATAAGCGATGGCAGGGATTGTTTTAATAAAACACTTTGTACTCAAATATGTTTTAGTTTCAGTGCAAAAGAAAAAACAACCGTCGACGTCAAAAGCAAAAGTGAGATCCGCTAGCAAATGATATTTTTTCGTTTTATATTATGTTCATTAAAAACATAACTGTTTTGTTAAGCTTTCAAAACACTTATTACGCAGAAATAAGATAGTTGTTTTGTCTACGTTTATTTTCGCTACATATTAAGTTTCTTAACTCACAGCATTGTTTGTTATAATCTCGTTATATCACCTTTCAAAGTATATTCTTCATCATAATACTAGATCCTAACCGCGACTTCATCCTTGTTGTTTACTTAGATTTTCATAAAAAAAATCTTCATCGCCTATTTCACCCCTTTCAAATTTCATTTTCACGTCTGTACAGCGCCACACGCGGCTATTACAGAAACCAAACAAACGTTCGGAAAACTTTATGTTTAATATTCCAACAAAATCCATTTTAATTTAACAGATCTAATTAACTCAGCAGACGTTGTCTGTACTAAAGTAGACTTAAAAAATCTTATCGCAGCACCTAAATACTGTGCCAATTTAAATACTGTAGGAAATCACAACATAATCAGAAACTCATCAAAATCAGTCCAGTTTAGACATATTTTAAGCCTTAATAGCTCAATCAGGGACTTGCAGGCGGACGGACGGACAGACACAGCGGAACTATTTGGATTCCTTTAAAATGTTTTTATTAAGAGAATATCAATTCCGCCAGTTCTAGCTAGAAGTATTGTAGATAGTCTCCTAGTCAGAAGAAATATACGACCGTTAGAAAATATTTTACTTAATCTGACAAGGTGAAAATTGGCTTGATGCATGGTGTCAATCCATCACGGCGCAGAACATTATCGGACAAAACGCCCGGCTGCCGAACAAATACCCACCCTAACGACCGGCGGTCACAGGCGTGTAGGGTAGCCAGAAAATGCTACAGGTTAACAAATATCTCAGTTCGAATTTTGCAGGAAAAATAATTTTTGACAACTCTTTAAAAAGGTTTGAATTGGGCGTGTATTCATTAAGGCAGCGATATGGTTACGTGGCCTTCTAACTTAATTACAAAAAAAGTGGCCACGAGCATGTCAAGACAAGCTTATATATAAAGGTTCCGTATCTGATACGAGATAAAGGCATTAAATAACTTCAAAAGTTATTTTCCGATTTGTCCTATCAACGTAAAAAAAATAATGTCTCTGTTTGGACATCTTGGGGGGCGGGGGCCTTTTATTTTATACCTTTTAAAAGTAGTTGATGACGATATTTTAAGATAATTGATAGAATCAGGCGTTACTTTGCGGAAGGAAATCCATGACATGCATGAAATACTAGATTACTACTACTAAAATGGGCGCGGATTCATTCGCGGATTTAAGCAAAGTAGCTTAGTATTTCATGCAAACACGATTTAATTTACTGTACCTCCCAAAAAAAAAATTGTTTTATGATTAAAAGTATAGAATTTTTGTGGACAAAATTAAAAACCTCAGGTAGCTACTGAGTGTACAAAAATCTTTCTTCTTTTAATAATTATAAATGTAAACTTTACTTTCTTGGATACAAGTTTCGATAAAGCTTTAGGATGTGCTATATCTCGAAACTACTGTTACCAAGGCAAGACATTGCATAGATTGTCTATTATTGATTTTATGAAATTCAGATGATTAATATAGAATATAACGTATGAACCCGACAATGCTCACGTTTCAGACCGAAACGGAACGGTGTCTAAATCCGAGCAAAGCTATTAGAATGACATTTCTTTCAACACACCGCCATTTTCATTGCTATAAACCATTCTCATTTCTTTCATTTAATAAACTATGTGTTAACGACCTGTAAGTACCTATAAAAAGGTATCAATGAGAAAATTGAGACGGGGCGAATTTAAAATAATCATTCTTTCTTTTTTTAAACATTACTTTAAATTGTCAGAACTGGACTGGGTACTTCCCGTGGACGCCCATTAAAATACGACAACATGGGAAGCACCAGCTTTCAAATAAAAAAAGAATCATCGAAATCGATTTACCCAGACGAAAGTTCTGAGGTAACGAACATAAAGAATACAGTCGAATCGAGAACCTTCTCCTCTTTTCAAGTCGGTAGAAAAATAGAGTAGAAGCGCATCCGCAGTGCAATGTAACCATAACAGGAATCTTAAAGTCGGGTGGAACCGGGTGATTCGTATAGTATAACGCAAAGTTCTTGCGTAGCACAAGCATTGTAAACATAAAAGTCCGCGAGCGCGGTTCAACCGGCCATATCACGCCAGAACGTCACAGCGAATACAAAACAAACAAACAAGTGCAGTGTGGTGTTGTTGTTATTATATTATTGCGTACGGAAATATTCAAAAAGTGAGTTTTTTTTTAATTTGTTATAAATAATAATAATTTATTTTGAAAATTTTCCCCCAAAAAAATCCTCATTTTTTTTTTAAATTACCCAACGTGTCACACAGCTGGGCAAAGGCTTAAATATGAAAATATATATATATATATTAATGAAATGTTTTTTTTTTCATTTTATTGGTAAATAATATGCCACGAAAAACATTACAGTTATTCAGTTCATTTCTCGAGGCTATAGAAAATACTTAAAATAAATTATTAAAAATAATTATGTATTAAATTAAAGCATAAGTTTTTTTATAATCTTATTAAAATAGATTATGGAAAAGGGAAAGTTTGAGAATTCCAATAATTGTTAATAATATTAGGTTTTCAGACGAAATCGCTTAAAATGTATTTTTCTCCAGTGCTTCCTAATCCGGTCAACACGAAACGTACATTTTTTTAAATTTATTTATTTAGAAGAAATTACAAAGTTAATTTTTAATAATTTAACATTTAAAAACCAATGTTAATTTTAGTCTGTGCATATTACAAATAGAATATAGATTTTGAATTAATTTTACTATGCTTACATAATTATAATCAAATGATATTTTAAAACAATCAAGAAGAGTAGGTATACAGTAGGGGCGCTAAGTGATATCAGTTATTAAAAAAAATAACTTCCGCAAGTTATGGAGTGCGATAGGAAATGCATCTTGATGCGCTATCTTTTAAACGCATGTTTAATCAAGGCCTGCCCTAGGGACAACGGAGTGGCCGCTCCAGCCACCGAGTCCCAGGTGGCGTCTTAGCTAGGGGCGAGTCTTAATATGCGATATTTTACATGAAAAAATATAAAGTTGGCAATTAAAGGGTGTCATAATTAATTTCCCTCGGGCCGAAACTGGGTTTAATCTTACGGCTTCGAAAATTTTGCGTAACTTTTTTGGTGTGCATACAACTACATAGTATCGTATTTTTAAAATTTTGTCATGTCTTATATATTTTTAAAAATGAGACAATAATAATTGATCAGATAAGGTTACTACTGCCCATCAACTGGAAGTCCTAATATAAAGTTGACGAAGGAGTTAGCCTCTGAAGATCACGCTAACCTTTATTAGAATGCTCCCAACGTAATCACCAGACTTAATAAAAATACATTGTGTACATCCTTTTGTGTTTAAATAGAAATCGCATATATTCGCATATATTGAAGATTACCTGGCACAAACAGATAGACAGACTGACTGACCGAAAGAGAGGCAGACAGACAAAAATATTTTTACTTGCGTTTTTGCTATAGGTATCATATGATATTAGTAAAAAAAATTCGACTTTACAAATAGAGACTTCAAATATATTTATATTATCTATAGAAGATATAAATTTATAAATATCGCTATTTTAATAGTTATTTTTTTATAAAAAAGTTTGTTGTTATTCCAACGTGCTAACCTAAATACAGCTATAACGAGTATATGGCTCGCTAGATATGTTATTTGTCGTCGATAGACTGACCTCTGACGAAATCCGGATATATTTGCTTCTTATCATATGTAGTTTGCAATGAATGCGCGCCTTTCCCAAGCGAGCATCACATATCGCAAGCTTAATATTAAAACGACCGATTACGTTTTAGGTCTAAAGTGATGATGATGATGCAGGCAGCTTCGTTTCAAGGTCCTCTATCAGCCAATCTAAGAACTATTTCGCTACCTCCATCCAAATCTCATATACAGCTATATTTGTAAAAACTTATTTTAGTTAAAAAGACAAACAAATAATAAAATAACTACTCGTAAAGTAGTAAAAATAATAAAAGAAGTATTATGCCATTTATTTTTATATTATTTATTATTAGTATAATGCCATTTTTATCGGACTATAATCGGAATAAGTCGTAAATGACATAATTTTTTTTGCAATTTCCCAAAAATCAGCTTTCTTGAGTTAGGTCAGTTTATTATTACGCGTGCGATATATGCGTATATGTGCACCATTGTATCAGTAGAAATCAGTAGCACTATTAAAACACGTGATTGTAAACGGTTATTAGTAAATACTTGGATAAAATTTTCCCCGACTAATTAGTAATCTATTGGCTATAAGATACTTAATCATTTTCCTGTAATGAATAGCAGGCTAGAATATATTACTAAATATGAGCTCAAGTAACATATTATTGAGACCTCTGACGCAAATGATCGTTCTATTCCGGATGCTTGTAATGTCTGTGTGAAATAATTAATCGTTTAAATTATCTTTATGACATCAATTTCATGATAAAAACGGGTATAACTCTTAAGGGAAATCAATGCCAAGAAGGGTAAATTTAATTTATTCGCATCAATCTTCGAAGAATAAAAGAAAAATTGTGAGATTAGGACCTTTAGAAGCAAAATTTGGCGACCAGGCTCCACTTTTTGGAATCAGTGGTAGCTAAATTACTTAGCGATTCAAAAAAGCTTGTATAAAACATTTTTTGAATTTGATTTGATGATAAGCAGCTACTAGCTTTACTGACCAAAAAGCTTAAAGAAATTTGCAAATAACTTTCCGTATCTCTCGTCTTTCCTCGAAAAAACTCTGTCTTCTCTACTCACTTACAGGACCACAAAACTGTTATTTATATTTATACTGCGGGCGAAGTCGCGGGGTGCATTTAGTACTAATATATAAAGCTGAAGAGTTTGTTTGTTTTTTCGTATGGAGGTACAGAACCCTAAAAATTGGCTCTGTTGTACTGTAGAGGGCAACTACGCATAACGAAAAATCTCGTTTTACCCGTTTATAATAATCGCGAGGGTAACCCTATAAAGAAATTTCAAAATTATTACTTTGTACTCAAATAGCTGTTGCCAATCCGTTTTATCTCGGTATGATGTATACCTAAAGTATGATTTCTACTGATTAAGAATTCGTGGTGACCCGTGAATATCAACGCTTAGACATTTCCGTACTTATCTGAGTGCATTGACTCTCCTAAGCAAAACTTTGGTATGACTAACATTGTTAGGGTTCCGCAACACAAAAAAAAGGAATTTCATCTTTTCATCTGTAATTTGTATTGGCAAGTTAGGTTTTTATGACTAATGGAAATTACGTCGCACTAATTTTACAACATTTTAATGCCCCCTCATCCTTGTCACAAGTTGCCACATTTTCAAAAACCCCTCTCCCTTGATGTGACATCACATATTTTTTAATTTTACGGATGTAGTAAAAGAAAACAGCAGTTTCCATTTCTTTTGCTTTTAATTTTGTCACGTTACGACTCAAAGTCTTTAACAGTCCCCTGCCCGTTGTTCCTCTATGTCAGAGTTTGCTGATCGCAAGCGTGTGACATAATTAATGAATAACCTCTTATATAAGTGCTTATGATGTAAATTAACTTGCTGTAGTATTCTTTACAGCAATGCGCGTGTGTGTCATCGGTGCCGGGGCAGCGGGTCTCTGTGCCGCCAGACATCTCCCATTCACGTTGATTAAAAGTCATAATTATATATTTTGCTCAATTTATATATCGCATGACCTTGCCGAAATATCGATCAGCCGGCCTTTAATGACGAGTTTAGGCCACCGGGAAGTCTCACAAACTGAACGAAACGCGACAACAATACCATCACTTCACGGCGTTCTTATGTGAGAAAGAGCTACTGGTACCCGGACGCGTCGGTTCAATTCGGGTGCAGACCAAAAGGACTGGAAGCGCGGCGCTACCTCTAATTTAATTACATATACTACTGGAAGTTTATATTCTCGAACCATGGGATTTATTTAAAAGATATTAAGAAGTATTACACCTGGGTAATATATAAGTAAGTATGATTATTTAATAGTATTACATCTCGCCTAAATCCGTCGCCAACTACCACAAAGGACTCAATATGTTTGCGCATTAACTTAACGTTAATTAATCTGTTTAACGTTAAGTTAACGCTTCGAAACTACAGCTAATTAATTTAAAAAAAAAAAACAAGATATACTCTTAAATAATTATTTTTAAAATATATATCTAATATATAAAAATCCAGTGTCTCTATGTACGTTTCCAGTCAACTCCTTACCCAAGTCAACCGATACTCATGATATTTGGCAATTAAGTATATCTCGGTCCAACTGGAGAGAGAGGATAGTCTTTGTTTTAATTTAACAAAATCACTAAATTCTCGCGGGCGAAGTCGCGAGTTACAGCTACTATATAATATATATGTTACTTTATATGAATAATGTATTTTTGACTTAGTTCAGGTCAATTCTAGTTCTGTCTAACAAAATGAAAAACAAATAAAATTTAATGTTTTACGTAGATAATCATGTTCATCATACGAGTGTTTAATCGCAGTCCATTCACTAGTACCAGTACCGGCTCTAGGTAAATTTTAAGATGGAGCGAGAACCAATTATGGCGCATAGGTATGACTAATATTCATAGTATGTTTACACAGTAAGAACTAGAACCCTAAGGGCTGTCACGCAATGCCAGGCTAATGTGTAATATTCTGGTAATAATACATTCAACTTAGAGCTAAGTTTAAAAAGACTTCAATGCATCCTGCACTGAGAAGAGCAAGCAACAAAACCAGTCTGGTATTTTTTTGTTATCACCATTTCACAATAATTTAGATATATTCTATTTGTGTGTCATAAACCAATAAAAAAATATTAATTTGCTAGAAAACTACAACACAATTTCTCCACCCGCATGTTGCGAAACAGTATATGGGAGCATCTGACGTCATAGATCAATAAGTAGATTTGTAATGTAGATAATACTCAAGTGTTTAATTTAACGCTGATGTCATCAATCGATAAAAAAGAGGGTACACAGGATAATAAATTTTACTTTTAATACGATTTTATGAATACACCTTTATGTAGATAAAAAATGCTAGTAACTTCTACACAATCTTACAAGCTGGAGTTGTAAATATTTTAAAAACCACTGATTCTTGACTAAATGCTTAGTAAACCATATAACTAGGAAATAATTTTTAGTTATAGAGACATCTATAGAAATATAGATGAGTAGTGAAAATAACCAGCAGTAGAGTGTGTACGGTCTAAAAATGCATACTCCTCCAAAGTATTCGTACAAAATAGCAAGTACATTCAAACACACAAGCTTATCAATTCAAAAAGAATTTGAGTATACAATAAGAACGCTACACATACACAAGTGAACACTGCAATTATGCTCATTGAGCCACTATCGCAAATTAACGATCAGGGCGACCGTTCCACAAAATGAGTTTTAGAGAGTGAACTCGTATGCCGCCACTTCACGCCGATCTCATGTGAGAAAGAGGTACTGGTACCCGGACGCGCCGGCCCAATTCGGCAACAAGCAAGGCGCTACCTCTAATTAAGTGTAATGTAATGTTTTAGCGTGTTACGGCGACGCCATCATATCTGAAAGCCGAGTTAAATGTAAGGGTAGGATGTATAGATTATCGCTGTCAACTTGGCACTGAGTTTAAGGTCACTGAGCGATATTAGTCGTGAGATTGTAGACATTCTAGGGACTCCGGGGATGACGTCAGACGGCAGTTGGTTATCTTAACTCATCTCACAGCTACATCCTCTGCAATTTAAGCGGCTCCTGGTACTAGACCGATATAACGCTACATAGAAGATCGTTGTTAACTTGATACTGTACTTCAAACGTTTGTTCATAGCAGTTCTCATCTCTTTCATACTTAAATTTATTATTGAAGAGCCTATCTTCTGTTGATATTCCACCATATCACACCATAGAAAATCAGTGCAGTGATATGCATTAGTGGCGGCGTTAATGGTTAGTATCATTTGTTGTCGTGTTCGTTTAGTGGTTACAACATTCCACTGATTTTCTCTATTTATTCTTGAATGCAAAGTAATTTAATTTATCCCCGCTTGACACTGATGCCGCCAGAGTACTTACACTAACGCTTAATATTAGAAAGTAACAAAAAAAAGCAAGATCTATTACATATGTTTATCGTACTAACAGTTTAGCAATATACAATATAGACCGATGGTAGCCCTAAATACGTAGACACGTGTGAAATTACGTCACGCCGCGTTAGTGTGAAACGCGTAATTTTTAGCAGTTCAGTGGGCTCTGAAGCGTTTCCGTGGGCGGTGGATGAATAAGGTATTGGTACCCGGACGCGCCGGCCCAATTCGGCTACAAGCATGGCGCTACCTCTAATTATTATTTACGCAAAAAACATATTTAGGCATAATATCAATAAAAATTAAGTTCATCTGTGAGCGGTCAATCTAGTCGTATATAATCCATAGTCTTGTCGGAGACGAACGTTACATAGTCTTAAATTTATGCAGGTTCGATGCATAAAAGGCTTGTCCTCTGAGAACAGATACCGGCTTTGTTCCCGCTGACATCGGAACAGGGATAAGATCGTGCAGAGTCTAGGAAATTAAATGCGGATAGATCGGGATAACGCTTATCTATATTTTATTCCAGGAAAGATTTGATACTGTGTTGTTAAGTCATTTGATTTCATTGAAGTCCAGTAATATGCCATTAATTAATGACGTAGCTTAATAAGTGGCTGCCATTCGAGTCGATCGTTAAGTTAAACTGTTCTTACCGCGGCCGGGTGATAGATGAGTGGCCCAGAGGGTTCCGATTAACGTTACTGAGTGATGTTAGTCTTGTTACTGTAGAGATTGTGAGGGTTCCTATAATGGCGTCAGGCGTCAGTCTGTCATCTCAACTCGCCCCATAGCCACAATCTACATCCTTTGCAATTTAAGCAGAACCTGGTACTAGATCGGGATAACGGTAAAAAGTTTTAAATTTGATTTCATGTTACGTTTAGTTATTTAGTTTATTTAATTTGTTTTAATTTGACGTTACGTCTTCTTATATCAATTTTCCACTGAGAGATTCAACTGTTTCATGGAAAAATGAAAATTTCTTTGCATATATTTACCGATAAATAGATAGAGAATCTTAAGAAAGACAGCGCTTCACTGATTTTCTATGTCACTGCTATGGTTCCTTCCTCTGCAACGCGATGGAACCGGCACCCGCACGGTGAATCCATGGAATGCTAAGAAATTCGTCTCTCTCTCAATTGAATTACTTAATATTTTCTGATGCCTTACTAACTGACTAGTCTTTTTTGAAAGCTACACTAGTTTTCGTTCCGTTTACGTCTAACGTAGTGTTGAAGTTGTTAGGAATGTGTGCAACTCTTGTCAGTTCGGTGCAAGAATTAAACCAAAAACCTCACTTATCTAGGTTACCTTATTATATCAGGGCATTCTCCATTCCAACCATTACCTCAGAAATTAGGTGGTTTGAATCCTCAATACGTCAAATATTTTAGGAGTTTTTTTTTTTGACTTGACTGTAATCACACCTAGGTCTAGATTTTTGATCGTAAATACGTTCAATACTTGTCAACATAATACCCGCATGTGTCATAATTTATTTTAAATATACTTTAATTTTTTTCCAACCGTCGCCTTAAAGATAAAAAGTAAAATAATTGAGCGTCGTGAACAGTATATTTTTGATTACAATCCTTAACGAGAAAAAGGGGTTGTTAAGTTGTTAAAAAGATAATGAATTCCATTAGCCGGACTGGATTCGCAAAATATTTCACCTTGCCAATTTAACTGTTGAAATATTTCAACAACGTTTTCCTGTTATGAAACTTATATTAATATAAACATTATTATCATTATTATTATGTGAAATTAATGTTTTTAATAAAATATAAAAACTTTCTTCAATGTTACATCATCGTATGATTACGTATTGACGTATTGACTTTACGAATAACCTTTGTAGAGTCTATCTCCTGATGATGCTTCGGTGTCGAAGCGAAACGTGCGTTGAGGAGGTACTGATACCCGGACGCGCAGGCCCAATTCGGCTACAAGCATGGCTCTATTAAACTATATTTTGATATTTGATAACAGTGGCTAGCTGATCTTAATATGAACTTAAAACAACGCTTGTTATCTCTTGTAATTAAGGTAATCGGTCACTAAGCTCTAGCACTATACTGCACATTACTAAAAAACGCAAGAAAATGTCGCACGCTTAGTCATAAACTATCAAATTAACAAATATTTTATTATTTGTTTGTTTTTTTTTGTCTAAAAACTTATTTTCGTTAAAACGACAAAAATAGCTGTATCTTAGTGTTGGATGGAGATATCGAAATAAGTCTTAGATATGCAGATTTATTTAAGCAGAGCAATGAATACTGAGTTGAACCACATCCTATTCGATGCTAGCCTTGCTAGTGTACAAACCCGGATCTAAAATTACGAAACTTGCCATGTCGTAACCATATAACATGGCAGCAATTTTAATGAGCGGCGACTCGTATTATGTAAGAGACGATGGGCCTTTGCCAGTATCGATGTTTTTTGGCACTTAGTTATCAAAGTTGCTACGAAATCAGGAATTATTTTGCCACACTGATAATACAGACACTTTACATCTTCTGTCTATATAAATAAAAGCAAATTGTCACCTTAATCGAAATCTCGTAGACCGCGGGACGTACAAAGATAAAATTTTTCAGAGAAGTACTTTACAGTTAGGCTATTCGATATATATTTTTTTGATACAAAATTTTCGATAAATTTTCGAATTAAAAAATTCTTTCAATTTTAGATAGTCCATTTATCGAGGCAGGTTGTATATTATCAGGCTAAATATTTCTAACCTAATTTTACGCGGGCGAAGTCACGATACCGGATCGCGACCCATCATTTTGAGAAACGCTGGTCTAAAACAATAATTGAACTCAACGCGGACGAAGTCGAGGTTTTTAGCTAGTTATTGATATGTCATATCAACAGCTGGCTTTATTGGACGTCTATGAAACCAATTTCATATTCAAAGTCATAATAATTACGCTTGTTAATATAACGCACTGTCTGGCTTATTATGCTGATAGTCATATTTTGTATGCATTATTGTAAATAATATAGAATATATAGCTTATATAGGCTTTCTATTTGTAATATATAAATATATACCGTTCCTATACCGTCCGTGACAGTAGTATCCGCATCCTTTTTCTCCTGTCCATCTATCTTTATATCCTTTTACTATATCCCTTCCTATATTCCTATCTATTTCTCTAATTAGAGGTAGCACCACGCTTGCAGTTTTTTTGGTCTGCAGCCGAATTAGGTCAGCGCGTCCGGCTACCGGATTGTTATAAGATTAACGTGAAATAGCTGCCATTCTGTCACGTTAAGTGATGGTATTGTTGTCGTAATGTAAACCATTATTTAAAGGCCGGCAACGCATATGCGAGCCTTCTGGAGTTACCCATGGCGTCGGTAGTCACTTAGGTGATCAACGACATACTCGTTCGCCCCTTGTAATAATAAAAAAACAAAAAAATGCAGTAATTAAAGGAAACTTTATTATATCACAAAGACAATATAGAGGGCGGCCGTTAGTCAAAAATATTAATTAGAGGTAGCGACATGCTTGTAGCCGAATTGGGCCGGCGCGTTCGGGTACCAGTACCTCTTTCTCACATGAGACCGGCGTGAAGTGGCGGCAATGCTGTCACGTCTAGTGATGGTGTTGTTATATATAACTGATCTACATATATATAGATAAAAAGATTGTTTCATACAAGTATAGTTGGCCAAGAAAGTGCTTTACCATTTTGAATGACAGCTTCTAGTTGAAGAAAATTTTGTTAAGCGTTATTTTTAAAAATTAACGTAATGCATTTCAAGCAAAAATAGGCCTTTTGACTAATTGACGTGCAAACGAAATTCAACCTTAGCGTGGCAAACCAATTTCTTGCCCGACTATACATCATCATTACATAGTATAAAATTAAGTAGCTTCCCAGCGTCGTACGCGCAGATCTTTCAAACTGCTCAACGGATGTGAATGCGGTTTTTACCAATAAACAGAAATTCAAGGAGAATGTTTAAATCTATAATGCGTTGATTTTATAGAAGATAAAAGCCGAGAATTTGAGATGTCGTAAAATACGTGTTTTTGTAACCTTACGTCGCGTGCGCTGGCCTAAACCATACGAGATAGAACTAAATAATGTGCTACAGAATTGTACATCATAAAAAGGTCTATAATAAAGTCCCCGATGGCATAAGCTTATCTCCTAAACTTATAACCCACAGGAAACATTTTAATTTTTTACATATTACTAAAGAATAACGAACTATTTACGAAGCTATTTTAAAGAATACCTTATTAATAATTTGTACACTTTATGCAGATTAAAATTGCCTTTTACAGCATCTCTATCTATTTCCTAGTGTTATCCCGGTTAACACTAGAAGTGCCGAAACTCATAACCCCTCGCGAACCGCCGCTGTGACAATTTTGTCCACTATATATTTTACAACATTAAAGAGCATAGTAGTATGAAATTATGATTAAAACAATATGTAAGTTACTTAAAACCATGTTTATTCTTCTAAATCAGTGGTAGTTATTAAAATGTTTGAGGATTCGAAAGCGCTCTTCGAAAAGAGAGTCGATTATTCTTGGTTGATTAGTTTATCTATACTATTATAATACTAATATAAAGCTGAAGAATTTGTTTGTTTGTTTACTTGAACTCGCTCATCTCAGGAACTACCGGTCTGATTTGAAGAATTGTTTCAGTGTTAGACAGGCCAATTGTCGAGGAAGGCTATAATCTTCCGCGCCTCGCTCTTGGCCTATAGGTTTTATATCATCATGCTAAAATTTTTCACCTAATTTTACGCGGACTGACTGACTTGACTTTCAAAATCATTCCCATATGTAAAGTAATGTAATGTAACGTAACGTAACGTAACGTAACCTAATGCAACGTAACGTAACGTAACGTAACATAACGTAACATAACGTAAAGTAACGTAATGTAATGTAATGTATGTACTGCCTGTTACATTTAATCAACAAAAAATGTTCAGTATATCTAAATTGAGAACGTTGTTTTATATTCATACATGATAATCATTATTGAATACCATAACAATCAATAATAATTACCACCAGATAAAAGTAAAGTGTACACAACTCCAAAAATATAATACCTTATTGGTTTATAATAACTTTACCATGAAGTAAAGTGAACCGTATTTTCCTCCCATTCGCGGCTAAAACAGCTAAGAGTAATTAATTACTTTACTTATCAATGGCGCTTTTCGAAATATTATCCTTGCCTTTAACTTCTTTGCTTAAGTCACGTTTAGCTTCATTGTATACAGGTCTTTGTTCTGCTTTATTGATAAAAGCTGCAGTTTTAAGTACATCAAAATAAACACACTACACCCAAAATGTCTCT
>JANCMC010007377.1:0-17512 GCA_024363005.1 Charaxes varanes | reverse complement strand
AAAAGGAAATAATCACTCTGAGGCCAAATGCTTACGTTTAATGGATTACATTACAGTTTTAATTTAGTCAATCTCAAGCTTTTAATAAGTGCCATAAACAGATTTCAAGTCTGTGATATTTATATACTTGAATATAATTAAGAGTGATTCCTTAAGCGAGTCCTCGGTCTTGACTTTCCAGAGCAGAGAATTATGCCAATTACAAAACTGTACCTTTAAACATATAGGACATTAGTTATTACCCGCGACTTCGTCCGCGTAAAATAAGGTGAACAATTTTAGCGTGATGATATGTAGACTAACACTAAAAGATTTTTTTAAATCGGAGCATCAGTTCCTGAGATTAGCGCGTTCAAGCAAACAAACAAACAAACTCTTCAGGTTTATACATTAGGATAAATGCAAATTCACAAAATCACATGACATCAGTACACTCATATAAATCACGTGTGTTTATATAAGGGTATTAGTATATTTTCTTAGCCTTTTTTAAATAAAATCTATATGGGTTAAAATACTGCCAGATAAAGCACACTCAATTCACACGAAATCCTTGAGTTGCACTCGACGTGTCGTGTGAAGTGCGTGAACATATATTATTTCACCAGAGTTAGGCAATAAGCTCACTGACACACCACAAGTGTGTGCATCTTTTACTGCGAGCGTGTGTTGCATCTACGTATGTACATTGACACACATAAAAATAAACGTGGCTATACCCGACAGTTCTTCTTGGCGTTTCAGTTACAAACAGTAGGAATATTTGGCCATGTGTTCAGGTCCTATATCATCGGAGCCCAAAATAGGGCAAGATTAAGAATACCCAACTGTTGGACAATATAATTTGACAGTATACGCGTGCAAAATGTTGTATTGCCATTTTTTTTTATTTAAAAAAAATCTTTAGGTATGTGTAATATTCCCGTATCCTCCAAATAAGCTTAAATTAAAAGTTTGTGTTACGAGTGGGTGCGACAATAGCCAAACGACGTCGGGGCTTAGAGCCCGCTGAATTCAGTCCATCCTTACGCCGTAGGGCTATTTTTGATCGATTTAAGGAAAGAAAGTGTCTTTTGTTCGTTTTAAAATATCTTCACCTTTCACTCATCTTTAAAGTCATACCATTTTTATGAACTCCAGCATGTAATAGTGAGGTGGAACTTGCCTCAAACAATATTACTATTTTATAATATAGCTTCGATAGCTCAACGGGTTAAGGGCGGATTGAAATCGTGTAGTTATTTGTTTGATCCTCTACCTCATTAGAGTGTCTTCGCAAACACTCCTAGCACAAGCAATAGCCTAATCGAAGAGGAAAAAAGAATACACACACTTGCACACACACACATATATATATTATATAAAAAGTAATAAAATGGTCAAATGTCATGCAGATTATCCGTCGGTTCGTTCACCCACAACCACGGGAGCGCAACCATTTGTGAAACCCGACCCCGGTAACGCTATTGGCTTACCGATATGGTTACCAATATTTAATAACCTGCGTATTTCACATACATCGCAATACATATTACAACATTGTATTTGTGTTAGTATTAGAAATACCTGGCAACTTCGATACTGTACTCACAGTTACCTAAAATATAAGAATATGTTCACATAAGGATATCTAAACCTGCACTAGTGGAATCCAAGATTAGCTGGATGAAGATGAGAGTTAACGCGCGTAGGAAACCTACACTTGGTTGCAATCAGAGTTCAGTCTGTTTCTTATGACAATATAGGGTATATTACTAAATACGCCCAAATTGTTATGACCCCCATCAATTTTTATGGACGCCAATTTGTAGTCCAAGAACCATTTTTTTTTTTTGTTTTGTTTTGTTGTTACTTAAGTTGTGAGTTACATTGACCAAATATTAAATTATAAATTTTTAATACATCCTTGTATTAAGAGGTTAACTTCATTCCACTTGTGATCCACCGCTAAATGTTTGTTAGCTCTAGTTAAGAAGAGATGCCTTCATTGAGAAAATGTTTTTACTCTTTCTTTAGCGGACCAATTTACGCTATTATAATTTTAAAAAATAACGTAAATAATATAACATTATTCAATCAGATGATTAAAGTTCATTTCTTTTGATATTTTGTGGCGATTGCAAATATTACGCGGCTTTTTTCATAGCTTTAATTAGCACTGGATCTGTTCGTAGAGTACAGATATTTAGAAAAAAGAGAAACACTTAGAAACATCTAGAATAGAATTTCAACTTTGAATTTAGTATACTTGTAACTTTTAATTTAGCATAGCCTTGCCAGCCTTTGAGTTATTAGTACTCATAACGCAAAGGCCAGCATCGCATCTGTGACCTGTTGGTGCTGCAGTTGTCCATGGGCATCGGTAGTCACTCGAGTGTACCGCCTGCTCCTTGTTATATAAAAAAGCATAATTAGATAAAATTTGCGAAATCTACTGAATCTTCCATGAATAAGATAAACGTAATCAATAAAAAACACTATATATACAGATTTTATTATAAATGACATTATTAAATACTGAACCCTAAAAAAACTAACATCTTACTAAGAATTCAAGCTTTAACTGCCAGTTAACCTATGGGTCAAATATAAAGTTTACGAGCAGGTGCAGTAATAATTTGAAAAATTATTCGTCATACTAACGTTTAACCAAAACTTTAGACGCTTACACAACATAAAATAATGTACTCAAGAGTTTTCTCAGGTGTATAATCCGTTTTTGATGGAAAAATCCTTAATATTACCGACGTAAAGATATCCCTTTAGTGTCTTGAAGCTGTTGATAAAATTCCTAACGATATCTGATCATCATTTTAGAAGCGCCCGCATAAGCAGACAATAAATAGACAGCTTAAATAAATTCTCAGATGTGGGATTTACAAAGAATCTTCTGCCTAACGCATCATTTCCGTGGAACCAGCTACCACATGCGGTATTTCTAAGATAATTTAGGAAATTTCAAGAAAATGGCAGACTCATACTTATACCTCATTACATCTACGAGCCTTCTTGGTACTTCAGTTGTCTATAATAGACACTCAGTCACCATCGAATGTATCGCCTGATCGTAGGCCTCCATTAAAAAATAACATTCAAAATATTTATAATACAAAAGCGCTGTAGAACTGTAGAATATTAAACTGTACAATAGAAACGGGAATACGCATTATAGTGCAGGCTCTGGGTAGGCTTGACTAGCATTAAGTATTTTTAATTCGCTTCTCATCTTTGTTCCCTTATAAATGATAAAAAAACATGTGTAACTATAAAGAGAGAATTAATGAAACGAAAAGATAGAAAAGACAGAACAAAAGATAAATATAAATATAAAAATTGCCACGGGCCTTAGGCCCTAAATTTAATAAAATAAAAATATCTTTAATCATAAGAACAATTAAATATTGTCACTAAAACAATCATTATGCCGAAGCCAGACATACCTCAAAGTGTTTGTACATTTTTTACTTTGAAGACTACAAAGTTCTAGAAAACGTTACGCAGCTACACAAAGTCCCCGACCACACTACACGATCATTGAAATGAAGCTGTGTCTGGCTCCAGCATTATAATGATTCCTAACCATGCGTACGGTGCATTTACTTAATATCTAAAAAAGTGGACTAATTTGGCTCCTGGCAACATCCAAAACCATAATTTACATGCTTTTCTGAGTTCAAGATATTCACCGAATGCGGTACATATTATGCATACTCAAGTCCACCCAGCCACTCGACTATTATAATAAAATTAAAGATCATTATCAGCGGTTTTCTCCAGTCGGTAGTACGCACTCCCATAACTCGTTTAATAAATAAAAATATTTGTTTGTTCAACGTCAAACAATTTATTACAATAACATCAACCGTACGTGTTTGCTGAATGAGCTCATTTGTCACCAATCGGATGACGAATAAACTAGTGATCTTTATGAAACCGCTTCCTTGAAGTCGGTTGTGATTTAACAAGGCGGAAGTGACAAAGGTGCTTGAACTTGAAGGAGTAATTAACATTCATATTACGCTGTTATAGCCAAACAGAATATTAATTTTCCAAATTCCGTTTTAAAATGCCCCAAACAAAGCTTTTTAATGGAGTTCATTAACTGGCAACTAGCGACATTTTTGACTATGAAAGCCTGTGGAACTCTGCATAAAAGCAATAAAGATCCTGTGTTTAATGGCGAAAGTAAATTTTATTCTCACGAAATTCTACTTTTGACGAAAACACAAATGTGTCTATATGTCTGTTTATCCCATTTATTTAGACTTTCACAGGAAGAAGAAGTTAACGCTAAGAAGGGGCATAGCGTGAACATTTTCATCATTCAAGTTCGTGCTAGGCCCTCTATTATATAGTTCGTTTATTTGTTCGTTAGACTCTTCTTTGTATAGAATAGAAATAAGTAAAATACTAAGTTTCTTTCTATTATCTATTTCTTGTATTATAACCAGCCACCACATTACATGTCTTTAACCTACACTTGGGGGCAATGAAATTGCACATGACAGCATTTTTTTGTAAAATGTTTTTTTTTATTTTTGTTCATTTTAAAAAAATACATTTTTTTTTTAATATGAGATTAAAGATAGATTGAGAAGTATAGTATTAAAATAAACTGTAATGCCATATAAAATATATGTATTTTTTAAAGTAAAAATATACATATAAATGTTTTACAAAAGAATGTTTTCATTACACCCGTTTATACCGTAGCAAAAGTTTATAATTTTTATAATACTTATCATTATTGTTATCAATTCGCTGACACACTTTCGGCACCAAGCAGTCTTTTTACGCCTTATCTGCAAATTAGTGGAAAAACTATGTCGCGTTAATTGTTATACAATTATAAATCACCCTCTTATTTCTTAGTAAATTACTCACCTCATAGTCATATTACGTAGTACCGGTTTCATTCATGTTTATAAGGTGTTTCAATTAGTCATCGGAGTTTATCGCGGTTTACCTATAACATATTTTCAACGTCATATATTTTAATAATGTACAACTTAAGCCAACGATAATCCTCTATATGACAATATTCGTATGTTAGAGATGATATATTATTATCTGTTCATGTCATATTATTATAAATATACATTTATACTAGATGTAACCCGCAACCTCGTCCGCGTGTCCCTTATGACTTAGGGGTTTAAAAAATAGTTTACAACCGAGAAAATAGTTTTAGACCTACCAAATATGCACAAAAATTTTCATAATTATCGGTGAAGCCGTTTTGGAGGAGTTTGGCAACAAACTCTGGGACACGAGAATTTTATATACCTAAAACATTTACGTTATTTGCTTTTGAGGGCAATTTCGCTCGCATTATAGCCACTACACACGTATCGACAAATCGTTGCGAAAAAGCTGCAGTTAAATCTAACGTGTCCTACAGCTCCGTGAAAAACTGCCGAAATGAGCGATCGCCGCGAAAACTGTCCAATATAATCAACAACGATTTTTCATACACACGTATCGAAAAAACTGCGCTGTTTTTATCGATACGTGTGTAGCGGCTATTATTGGTCTAATACTTTTAAGATTAAACATATACTAACAGAATGATTCTAACAGAGCAGCTAACATCACACGATTTCGTCTGCATTCCACAATTGGTATTTTCCTGTACTAATCACCATTTTCTGTCGCGGGTTTTTTTGTAGAACTATTTAAGGTTAACATTTCCTTCATACACTATGTACGTGCAACTCTAACGGTTTTTGCAGCGGACGCCAGAATAACTCGCAGATGGCATAATTTTCTCCTACTTACTTGATATTTATCGTTACATTTTGGGCAATGCACACAATATCATAATAATATATAGCCTATGTGTTATTCTGATGTATGAACATATCATTCTAAAGATTTGTTAAAATCCATTCAGTAGCTTATCCGTGAGAGAGCGTCAAACATACATCGATACATCCATGTGTACAAACTATCGCGTTTATAATATTAGTAGGATAAGCACGTATGTACGTTTACAGTCTTAATAAAAAAAGGTCACAATGTAGAATCCACAATTGTGTTCCAACATACACAATGATTTAATCGAATTAAGAACATTTATCATTTACCGAAAGTTTGTTAATGAATGAATTTTTTAAAGTGCCCATTAAACATTAAGTGGGTTTCATATTTTACTACATAATTGAAGTTTATAGTTGCGGTAATTGCTCTAACCATGAAGCAAGTCCATCATGTAATGTGAAACTGAATTTTTTAAACAACTTTCATAGAATTCGTGAAGATTTTAAATTCATTTTAACAAGTCTGGTGAATAATCGAACCGGAAGGAAAAAAATAACTATAAAAGAGTTAACGCTTATATCGAAATGGAAGGGAGAAATATGGTGTACTGACCCCGTCTAGTTAGAAAAAGGAAAGTAATTTCTTTCATATCGCCTTAAGAATGTAGTAGTTACAGTTTGAGCCATTAAAGCTTTTTAAATACCATAGTTTAGATACTTCTACAGTAGAAGAATCATTGGTTTTTTAATCTGATTTATTTAAGGGTCTTAAATCTATTTAAGATTATGCCAGGTGTTCTAGTTTATTAGTACTAAAATTGGCAAAGCATCTTTGAGCATTCTAGTTGCACTCTTGTCTATGGGTATTTATAGTAATTAGTATTCGCCTGGTGATCAAAATTAGGCCACAATTCAATTAATAATTTAATAATTTAGTGTATTAATAATGTGTATTTTGTAAAAACTATAATATTCGCACACCTTCTTCTATATAAACTGTAATTGTTCAAAAATTCATACTCCTGAATCCGCGCAATTTTCGCTAAATGGTACCGAATGTTTTCGCTTCGCGTAATAATATATGAATTAGTAACTTATAATCAGATGACATGCCTATGCATCATGTTATACTTAAGTAGTTAGTCAATTACTGTTAGTCAGTTCAAAATAGAGGTGGTCTCGGGCTTTACCAGATCTCTGCCAATTAAATATTACCCAGTAAATGGATTATAAGGTACGATAGCATGTTGTTGCTATAAAGTGTTCAATATATTTCGCAAATCATTTTATCGGAATTGTATAACGTACGAAAATCTATATAGACAATCGATAAAATAGTAGAATAACAGTTATTAATGATAATATATTGGTGTATAATCTAATTTCAAGAAACGATAAGCCCCATAGTAGTGCCCCATTGCGTCAATGTTTTTCTAACCGGAAATAGCCAGTACCAAGGAATTTCCTGGCTCGCATATTATGTTCTTGGAACCTGTTGCCACCTGTGATATTCCTGTAATATAAACCTGTAATTCATATCCAGCAACATGACGTTGTACTAGCTTTCTAGGAGAGCAATAGTCCATAAGGTGGTCATTTATAATCAGGAAAACCTCTAGTCTGTTTGTTCTCTTTATTCATATTATATCTTATATGTATAAATCGTCTGTACAAGCCTTTCTCACCACACTCATCCAAAACCGGTGACTCGATTTGGATTAAATTTTGTGCGTATATTCGTAGATGGTTTGTAAAGAAATTAGACCCGGTAGGTGGCGCTGCAGTAGTTATGCTTCCCTCTATAACTAAAGAACGGCTGGGCCTGTTTGTCTCCCGTATGTTCTGTTTCATAAGCATTATTTCTGTGAAGAAAAAAGAAAGAAAGCAAAATTTAAAAGAACACTTAAAAAGTACTAAAAATGCAAAGTTGATCGCAATTTCGGAAACCTTCAGTGTTGGCGTTCGTACTGGACGTTTTGTTTAACCGTATACCGAGGAAGATAACGTCTGCCGGGTCCGCTAGTATGATATTATAAGTTCTTAAATGATTGATGTAATCCATACTGATGATCAATACACTAAAAACCGTTCGAAGATGATATACGGTCTAGACAGGAAGTATGGTGTTCGGCTGGTGGTAAGTAATCAATTGATATTTAACGCGACAAAAACAATGTCGGGTGTCATTGGGTGTCATGTTCCCATTAGGTTCTGCGCCCCTCCTCTTCCTTAACAGACCACATCCGAAACATTCGTTTTTCGAGTCCAAACAGGAACAAAAGATCAATTTGATAAAATGTAAAATTTATCATACTGTTACTTTATGGCCATTTGAACTTCCCAGCGATTAATTGGGGGGGAAGCGAAAATATCAGGGATGTGTAAATTTTAAAATTGAAAAGAATTCATTTATTACTCGTAAATGAAGGGAATATTTAAGCTATTTTGTACGACTAGGTATAATGATAGTATTGATAGCCCAGATTCCTTTTACTTCAAAAAATTGAGATATGGTTTATATGAATAAGACAAAAATGGGTTTATTTTGTCTCTTTCGGACCCCTCCATATCATTTGAAGTCTCCCCAGGAACGACGTGATATATTATACTGTAATTTTTCACTTATCAAATTTGGACCGAACACTCTTTGGACATGTCCCCGTGTATTTTTTTTTATTGCAAAGTATTAACTTATCTGTACGTCAGCAGTAAACGTCCGGAGTTTCTAAAAGATTATATTTTTAAAGCATTATGGATCTTTAAGCGACTTAATCTGGTCAGCGGGTAGGGTCGCCTTTTGGCCTTTGACTTTGCCTACCATCATGAAATTAAAAATAAATGACATATATAATTCGATATACTTGTAATTAAAATATAAATATGTATTGATATTACCTCTATTACGTACAAATGCATTTTGTAAATAATATATTGGAATGTTACATTACTTTTATATAAAAGTTATGTTTCGTGTTTCATTAGATGTCACGCAACGCTTTCAGTCATCAATTTAGTGAGCACCACATAATATTATTGACCGATATTGCCGATATTATATCACATGACTTCCCGGCAGTCGTATCATATCTTTACACAAGTTATAAATTATATAATATGTATAATTTAATTTATCATAACGTACTAATTGGTGTTAGTGTCCTCTTCGCAGGAAGTAAGCTAAATTCCGTGTGGGCTATTAAAAAAAATGTTTTCTGTATTGTCTATGAATACATATCAAAGTAGTCCACTACAACATTATGATTTTATATCCAATGGATATAATCTGGTGTTACCATAGACTGTTCTTTCTTTAAAAAAAATCGACTTCAAAACTGGACCAAATTGAAATCAGACGCAAGACGCAAGGGAAGCACCAGCTTTTAAATAAAAAAAGAATCAAAATCGTTTCACCCAGTCGAACCCAGTTCTGAGGTAACAAACATTAAAAAAAAAGAAGTAATCGAATTGAGTACCGCCTGCTCTGAAGTCGGTTGAAAATATAAGTGTTTGTATCGTAACCCCGGATAAAAGCGAGTTTAAAATATATTTATTTATTTTTCGTCGTGTAAAAGAGTAGTATGTCGCGTTTTAATCGTCAATGTTGTGCCTATAATCGAGTTTACGAAATTGATCTCAATTATATCGCGGTCGATATAACGATTAAAAATAGGAAATCAAATGCAGCCAACATTGGAAATGAACAATAATAGCCAGTTGGGAAATGGTTTCGTTCCACAGTCAATTCGTTTTGCTGTTGTTTTGCAATAATATCTATGCTACCGTTGATGTCGGAGTGATTAACAATTAACGTGAGCGAAGTCTGTTCAATTGGTCTGCTAGTTTCCTAGTAGACCTGGTACCTATTATTTAACTGACTGTTAAAGGAAATGATCTCCACAGTTTGATGTTTCCGAAACGATCCAATCTTCGTTTCATGAAAAGAGCGAGCAAAAGATAGTGTATTCAAAAAGCCTCACAAAGTTAATAGTTTTGTGAACCAATTTGGATGATTCATTATACGAAATAGATGGTTAAGTTTGCCCCATATATGGCGAGGAAACGTGTAAGTTGTTATATGTATTTAAATAATATATGTTAAAGTTAATCCACAAGGTTAAAACCTACGACTATATGTCCCAAACACAGATTACAAAGGTCTTCAACCTTTTAAAATTAAAGGTCAAACAGTATTTAGGTTTGGCGGGACAAAATACAAGGGAAAAGTTTATACAAACTTAACTTATCCACTAAATATTGTAGCTTCTATATATAGTGTAGTTCCAAAAACAATTCGAAAACGTAACAAGTATTTTGGGATATGTGATATTTTACTTGATTAGTAATTCTGCGGGTGGAGATTTGGCTGACTAAGGACTTTTAGTTTTTTTTTCATTTGCATATATGCTAAGGTTTTGAAACATACCACTTCGTGAGATGTAGGGAATTGAAGTTTTAATTTATGTGTACGTAATACATTTACTTAAAATCCTTACTAAGATATAAATAATATTGAAATTAACTAAGGTAGCTGGCAGGCTGAGGAGATCGTAGCTTAATCAGTGGCCGGCATTTGAGTGGATCGCTTGGTTAAGTAACTCTTACCGCGGCCAGGTGATAGATGGGTGACCCATTCTAACGCTGTGTTTCAAATATCCGACCTTACCGTGTTTCAGAAGGCACGTAAAACAGTGTGTCTGGTAATCCAGACCAGTTTTACGTGCATTAATATGTCATTAAAAGTATTGTAGAGATTGTGAGAGTTCCGGAGATTAAGCCAGACGGCAGTTAGTCATCTTAACTCGCCTTACAGCCAAATCCTCTGCAATCTATCCAAGCGTATCCAGTTACCAGATCGGAATAAAGCTAGGAAGAAAAAGAAGATTGAAATTACCTTAGGTACCCTGTTAAAAAATTCCCATAGAATCCAATTAACTGAAACAAAATCCACACAGAAACTAATAAAGTGTTTTGTTTACTACGCAGTTTTTATCGGAATTAAATGGATTCTATGGGAATTTTTCAATAGGGTAGTGCGCAGTTAACTAAGAATTTTACGCGTATTGAAGACCTTTGATCTTCATACTACGAACACTGAATCGCAAATTAAATCAGGTTTTAAAACTTATTAAAAGTTGCATAATATTCAAATTGATGCTACGAAAGCAAAAGTGGCGGCAGGTACAGGTTTCACTTTTCAAATTAGTGACAGACGTCGAAACTAAGTGTACATTTTCGTTATCTAACTCTATTCATATTAATAAGATAATAATGCCGTAACATGCCGATATTCCTTTAGTTTGCTACTTTTTATTTATTTATTTAATGCCGGAGCCAGACATAGCTTCATTTGAATGATCATTTCAATGATCATGTGTGTATAGTGTGGCCAGGGACTTTGTGTAAGTGTGTAAAGTTTTGAAGTACTTTGTAGTCTTCAAGAGTAGAAATGTAAAAACACTGTAAACTATGTCTGGCTTCGGCATAACAATAAAAAAAATTACGAACGTGTTTATAAATGGCTCACACAATATATATTCGAAAATTACATAAATTTATTTTTAAATTTAATACGACTTGTGTGCTAAGTGCTTAAGATGATTGGTAAAGCCAGTTAAAAAAGGTAATTATTTTTTAAAATTAAATTACCCCATGTTATTCTTTGCAACATTAGCTATCTTCCATTGAAAGTCCCACCGAAATCAGTCCAGCCGTTCTGGCGATTACCCAACTGTTTTATAAAAACTAACTATACGCGGACTAAGTCGCGGCCACAGGTAGGGCTAAATTTTACCGATATATTTTTACAAGCTCGTTGGTAACGTATCTTCGTTTGCTATGAATACATTGATTTAGTTAAACTCTAAATGTAATTGCGAAACCCCGATTATTTTTCTATAGAATAGTAGCTTATGGTATTCCTTGTAATATTAGCTATCAGCCAGTGAGAGCCCAGTTGAAATCGGTCTAGGCGTTTCGGATATTATCCCCAATATGTAGACTGACAAAAAGATTTGTGTTTTAGCCTCTTTAAATATTTATAGCAACAGAGAGATTGTACATAACTGACGGGGAACACATACATATATCACAAAATGACAGACGCGAAGCGTTTTTTGTTCAACTAACCTGTACATTTTTTTAGTTTCAAGCGTTATGTTAATAAACATTTTTAACACGCATAACACTTTAGACGATACATCAATTTTAAGTGCTCAAAAATTTTCGGAACTTGTTCAGCATAATACGTTATAGGCGGTCGCAAAAAATCTGCCATTCATTTTGACACCTCGCTTTGCCTACTTTTCTGATAGGCTTTAAGTTACAATGCATTCTATTACGTACACACAGAGTGCAAATTTAAACAGCTACAAAAAACCATATTTTATAAATATTCTGTAGTAAAAAATACGAATGTATAAAGGTATTAACGAATATTTGAATACGACAATGGTAAATAAGGTAAAAAAAGTTTTTGTTATATAGTCTCTAGATTATAAATTTTAAAATAAATTTTATTTATTTTTAAAGGAAGTCAATTTTTTGAGCCTCTTAAAGCTCATATGAAAATATATTCGATAATATTTAAGCTGGTATAATGTGGTACCGCAGACACAGCGAATTAATATAGGTTCCGTTAGTCACACTGAAATCATAGCACCGTCCGTGTGGGCTTACACCGTGAGAAAACTTCGAAGGTGGGTTGAGGAAGGAGGTATTGCCTATTATGACGTGCTGGTTGCTTATGATGGAGCCAACACGAGACCTGCCGGATTTGGAACAATTGAAAAGCTTTACGATAAGGACAAAGTGCTGCGATTGGACTGTCCCGGCTATTGGTACTCGAACGATCCCAACGCAGACCCCTATGAATGGTACAACTAGTTTTACATTTTTCCTTGTTATTTAAGTTCTTTATAAATATTATACAGAATATACATATCTATACTAATATATAAAGCTGAAGAGTTTGTTTATTTGTTTGAACGCGCTAATCTCAGGAAATACAGATCCGATTTGAAAAATTCTTTCAGTGTTAGATAGGTCATTTATCGAGGAATGCTGTAGGCTCTATATCATCACGTTAAGAACAATAGGAGCGGAGCACCAATGAAGAATGTTTTGGAATCGGGGGTTCTTTTTCCTTTTGAGAGCTTTCGCTGCGTGCGCTGCGTAAACAGTTAAAGTTTCGCAAAAGTCATATATATGACAAAATTGTTCCCCTTTAAAAGTTCTAAATAATAATCCGCGACAGCATATGTTTATCTTTTAAGGTTGGTTCAGTATAACCTTTTTTATGCTAATCAAATTTGTACTAAAGTAATGCATTATAAGTACGCAGCATCGAAATGTTGGAACAACCTGCCACCACCTTTGCGGTACCTAAAATCCATTAATTCATTCCGGATTAAGTATAAAACTTATTTATTCAACATTCAACAAGAAAATGATTTTTTTTACTCTGTCAAGTACCAGTGAGTTAAAAACATCACCTGCGAAATAATGGGTTATTTATAGAGTTCCTAGTTTCTTCGAAACGGCGGCTTAGGTTGGTCATTAAAACACAATCTGGCATATCTAATGTAGTTATCGAAGTTCGTTGATAAGAATAGAAAAAGGGTTAGAGTCGCCTATTATTATTATTAAAAAAAATACGAATTACCAACAGCCAAAAAGCTAAACCTACATTTATTCATTTCTATTACTAGGGACTCCAATAGAAGTACGTTACGAAAAAAAAAAACAAAAATATGTTACAAGAAATAGTTCAAATTTTACTGGAGAACACAACATGCATTACCAAAAAATGCAACACAAATAAATGATAAATTAAAATTTAAAAAGAAAAGAATTGAAAGTGTTAAAAAACTTAAAAAAAAAAACTTCGCTAAATTGTGTAGCAAACACGTAAGATTACACTGCTTCTCTGTTTACAAAATTTCACCCTCATTACATACTAATTTCTAAAAGGCCGGCAACACATCTGCGAGCCATCTGGTGGTGCCGTTGCCGCTAGTCGCTCAGGATTACCACCTGCCTGTTTGCTGCTTGTTTTATAACAAAAATTCCCTCCGTGGAGTCCCGGAGCATTGCCTTCGGACTCTTTTTGGGGAAGTTAGCAACTATGTACATACCTATGTCGGCGCATAAACTTTTATAAAGATGCCTTAAAATTATTTCTAAGCTAATTTCTTAGATTTCATCGTTGAATTTCAAGAAAGGTTAAAAGTTGACATTAATTCCGCCAACGTAAAGTTCACAGAAGTCCAAATAAATCAGACCGATTTCAAAAATATTCCAGAAACTTCTTTTCATTAAAGGCCGGCAACGCATCTGCTAGCCTTCTGGTCGTGCAGATGTCCATGGGCGTCGGTAGGCACTTAGGTTCCTGCTGCCTATCGTTTGCCCCTTATAACTTAAAAAAATATATATTTATATGATAAATAATGGGCCAAATTTGAAGGTTTTCAAATAAAATAACGATTGTGTCATTAGTCAAAAAGTCAAAAGAAACGGTTGAATTAGCAAAACATAATAATTTTCCAATAAATAATATATTTCCTGCTCATTCTAATAATAACACTTACTTTACATAAGAAAAGTACATAAAAACCAAACTAAAGCAATTCTAAACAGACGTTTATATGCTTTATTGATTTAAAAACCTTCCTCGCCAGAAATTGAATTCAATTGGAATAAATAAATAATAATTATTTCAGAATTTAATCCTCAACTATCTTCTGTAACGCCAACCACCAGAGTTGCTTACGCCAAGTTTATGAGAAGTAAGATCAAATCTGATTTCACCACAACCGAATCTGAGCCTCCCGTAGAAGATGTTGCTGTTTCCGACGCCACTAAAGAAGTTGTATTGGCTAAGGCCAAAGAAGGTAAACGGTTCAATTTTATATAGATAGAAGGATTCCGTATCAGATACACTATAAACGTATTTGTTAAATAACTTCAAAAGTTTTTTTCAAATTTTGTTCAAAATAGTTTTCCTAATGAGTTTTTAGTTCGTTCTATCAACATGGAAAATTTTAAGTCTCTACGTCTAATAGTTTGGAAATGCTAGAGGAGATCATCGTACGGGCAGACAGACGACGGATGGACAGAGCAAAATTATAAGGGTTCCTTGTAGTACTACGGAACACTAAAAACAAAGGAAGCAGGTTAATGAAGCGTTAGAAGTTGATACTTGATTCTTTATTAAACACATATTGTATGACTGCAATGCACTAATCCTACTGAAATTTTCTTTCTTTCTTTTTTTTCTGATATTTGAGCAAGAGGTAAAGTAAAAAATCTGTTTTGATATCCTAATAAACGCGTATATATGTATATTACAATAGTCACAATGTGCACAAACGCATTGTTTGTTTGTTTTTTACATGCATACTAGGTGTTACCCATGACTTTCTTTGCTTTTTAGTGGCTCTTGAACTAATTATAGCATCAAGCTTTGTACCTTCGCGTGTGATATCAGGTATCAACTTAGAGACACTAAGCGTTGATAAGACAATGTAAACGGTGCTTTAAACCGCGTTTATATTGACGTGGAATCATTAAAGCTTCTCTTGTTGGCTATTCATTAGTGGTTAGACGTTTGATTGTTTCACGCGTAAATTACAACGACCGCAATGTGCACAAACGCATAGTAAACACTATGCGTTTAGATTTAATAAATTTGAAGGAATAAATGTATAGGTCTGATCTGTAACGCCATAATAAAAAAAATGATATATTATACGTGTTTCCCACAATTGGACGGGCTTTGTTCAATTCTTGAGTATGTTTAGTGAGTCACAGACTTATCAGGGTAACCGAAGAGATCCTGGCCTTATCAGTGATCGGCATTTGAGTCGATCACTAGGCTAAGTAGCTCTTGCTGCGACCGGGTGATAGATGGGTGACCCATTCTAACACTGGTTTATATTTGATATTCGACTTCCTCCCTGTTTCGGAAGACACGTAAAACAGTGGGACCCGATTAATGTCACTTTGTGATATTAGTCGTAAGGTTGTAGAGATCGGCTGGCCTTCTGGTCGTGCAGATGTCCATGGGCGTCGGTAGGCACTTCGGTGCCTGCTGCCTGCTCGTCTGCCCCCTGTAACATAAAAAAAAAGTTAGTTAATTTTAATTAGCAAGGCATCAATGTCAGGTTACGAAAATTAGAATTTTCTGCAAAATTCAAAGCCTGTATATGATGCATACTTAATTATGTCCAATAAAACTGAAAAGAACCAATCTTAGAAAGTTGGTTACTATTATAAAGTACAGGATAAAATGCCACAAAATAAAATGCAATGGTAAAAAGAAAGTGGTAAAAATAAAATACAATTTTAATGTAATGAAATATGTTTTAGTAACAATAATAAACAAGCAAAAAATGTGCAGAAAAAATATATATTCAATTTTAAGCACAATAGTAGTAGTAGCCAATGCTGCAAAAGGAATAGAGCGCCTAAAACAGCAATAAATTAAATTTTATTTAAATATTCTTGTTTGATCGTATCAGCAGCTTTTTCACCAATCATTTGTGTTGGTGCATTGGTGTTGCCTCTTATTGTATTTGGCATTATGGACGCATCAATCACTCTCAGTTGCTTTACTCCATACACATGTAATCTTGGATCAACAACAGCTGTTTTGTCCCATTTTGGACCCATTTTACACGTTGCTACTGAGTGATATAAAGTTGATGTATATTCAAATATCAGGCAGTAAAAGTAGTCATAGCTTCCCCATATATGTGATTCGCAACCTTTCACCGGAGTTCTAACATAATATGCGCCATTTTGTTTAAATGCTTGTGTTTCTTCCAGGCTAACAACATATCGAATCCCCTCTTAGGAGCGGAGCACCAATGAAGAATGTTTAAAAATCGGGGACTGTTTGCTTGAACGCGCTAATCTCAGGAACTACTGGTCCGATTTGAAAAATTCTTTCAGTGTTAGATAGCCCATTTATGGAGACAGGCTATTAGGCTATATATCGTTACGCTAAAATTTAATCTTTTTATCTAGTTTTACACGGACTAAATCACGGATACTAACTAGTAATATATAGAATTCTATCACTCTTTGGAAACAAGCCAAACTCCTCCAAAACGGCTTGACAAAATTTGTGCATTGGTAGGTCTGAGAATCCATAGTAAACTATTATTTAAATGCCCAAATAATAATAGCGACCCACGCGGACGAAGTCGCAAGGTACAGCTAGTATAATATAAAAATCAACCGTTGTTTGTAAGTCTCGCTAAAACTCCAAAACGGCTAGACCATTTTGATTTTTTTTTTGTTTTGTTTTATTCCCATTATTTTCGGGGAGGTTTAAAATAAAAGAAAGAAACGAAAAGTCAAAAAATTATTAAAAAATACTAAAAAAATACAAATTTGTTCAATACTTCAAAATACTTGAAATATATGCCGGCCGTACTGTCTAGTAGAATTTTGACTGACGCGCCATGTAAATTTATTTTTTCACAAAACATTCGGCCAGTGTCATCTGTATGGAAAAGACATAAAGGAGATTGGTTAACTGGCTTATCAAGACAACGTCTGTCAGGTCCGCTACTAAAAATAAAGGGATGGATTGGTTTTTAGATTTATAATTGTTTTTTTTTTTATGATTGCTTACCAGTTTTTTACATGAATCAATTAAAACCGCTATCCTATACCAGCAGTAGTAAAATCCGCGGTGTTTTTTGTTTTTTAAATTACCACTCCTTTATTATTTGAGGACCTTAGGAATA
>JANCMC010007370.1:0-13278 GCA_024363005.1 Charaxes varanes | reverse complement strand
GAGTAGCGATAACGATGGTACACTTATATAAGTACTCAAAAACAAACCTAGTTTATCGAAAAAGAACCTACAAGTTAAAGATGTTGACTTTATTGAGACAAACTTGACTTTATCCGCCCATAGCCCTGCCTTCTGGTACTGATTAACAAAACCCAACAAGCAATGGCAAATAGAGAAAAAAAGTACAATGACCAAGTCCAATAGAGAAGACGACACCTTGTAAATATGCTAGGGCAAAGAGGCTACCGTGTAACCTGAGTAAGGCGAGCTTAGGTGACATTAAAAGAAAAAGGCAAATCGAGCGAAAAGAAATTCAATACGGTTTCGCAACGAGGATTAAATTTTGTACAATCTAGAGACGCAATCGGCAGATGTTACCAGAAATTTAGCCACCGATGCGATGATATTCGTGGAATGGTTTCGGATAAACTTTAACGAACTGATTGTTAAGATAAAGATTAAATTGGCCACGCATTTGATTAGGGCAATGAATTCTTTATTTAATTATCAAGAATTTTTTTCTTAACGTTTGAAAAAAACTAGCCGGGTCGGATGACGTGTTTTTATCGCCTTTTTAATGTGATTTTCAAGCC
Organism: Charaxes varanes; assembly: GCA_024363005.1. Classification (NCBI taxonomy): domain Eukaryota; kingdom Metazoa; phylum Arthropoda; class Insecta; order Lepidoptera; family Nymphalidae; genus Charaxes; species Charaxes varanes. The sequence continues at coordinate 12,685 of JANCMC010007370.1, read as the reverse complement.
AGATAGGTTTTTCGAGGTCATATATGATTCTAAAATTAGCAATATTTTAAAAACGAAAAAATGCTGAGAATATACTTTTTATCTATAATCATATTATAAGAAGTAAATATTTGATTGTTTGTTTCCATTGAATAGTCTCTGAAACTATAGGACCAATTTGAAAAATTCTTTCACCGTTAGAATGCCACATTGTCAGTGATGAACATAGGCGAAAGTATATTTTCAAAAAACTTAGGGATGCCTATGAAAACTTCGATAATGAAAATATCCCTCTTTGCCTCTGACCAACCTCTCATATTGTAGTGTATAGATGGAGGAGGGTAGTTGTTCATAAGACTATAAATACAGAGACAATCGGTTAAGCGGAGAATTGTGTTACGACCGTTGACGGAGTAACAACTATCTAAGTATATTGTGGTTAGTGTGATTACGACGCGTGCATACACCAATTTGGTGAGTTATAGTTACAGTAAATATTTAATTATATTTACGTAGTATCAGTGGATACTACACATATAACTGAAAGCTTTTTTTATTAAATAACAATATTTGATCACAATGAGTGACGACCTTAAAGCGGTTCGCTAACAATTTAAACCAGTTGTCCAACCGAAATATTGCCAGTAAAGTAATATCCGGTGTAAAAATCACCTTTGTTTCGTGTTTCCTCTTTTATTGCGTGTCAACAGTACATTTAAATAAGCATGAGACATTTTAAATTTTATTTCATGGCCATGGATTCGTGTTTTCTACTACCCAAACATTATATTTCATAGATAATAAGATATGTGATATTTTATTCATTAAAAACGTATTTAAGCATTTAAGAAGTATTCTTAAGCGTTGGCTTAACAAGATTGAGGTATAATATTTCTTTAAAAAAAAAATCTAACAACGCCTACCTAGTTCGTTAAGCTTCATGTTGTGTCATCCACAAGGATTTCCCAATGTAAAAAGAAAATGTTTTTGTTAACTATAACAATTTTATCTAAATATTATCAAATAACTGATAGAATCAGGCGTTACTTTGCGGAAATCCATGACATGCATAAAAACTAAACTACTTTGCTTTAATCCGCGAATGAATACGAGGGATAATCGGTGTAATACTGCAACCCGAAAGCTACACGTCACGAAGATTTTGTTTAATGCTTATCTGTTAATATATAAATGTTTCTCAATTTATCTTAGTTACGGCATCATTCATGAACGGCTGGACCGACTTGCTATTTTTTTTTTGTTGTATTTGTTCTTATAAAAGAAGGAATTGTGAGTAAAATTAGAAATGGGGACGGGGACGGGTAGTGGTCTTTGCTCATTGGTGGTTTTGACTTGTATATTAGACTAGCTGCGCCCGCAATTTCGTCCGAGTAAAATTAGATAAAAAAAATAAACAATTTTAGTTTGACAATATATAGCCTTCCTCAATATATCGGCTATCAAACACCGAAATAATTTTTCAAATCGGACCAGTAGTTCCTGAGATTAGCGCGTTCAAACAAACAAAGAAACTTTTCAGCTTTATATATTTGTATAGACTTAAAGCTCATGTCATAAGTTCGATTCCATTTCAATAGTAAGACGCTAGGTAAACTACTAGCTCAAACGGCAAACTCATTATAATAATCAATTATAATTATAAATCGGTGACATATAATTTCTTATAAGTAAAAATATCTACCGTCACCTGAATTTTACTATGTTTGATACATTTCTCCCCCCGTCCTTGTTACAGGTTATCACATTTTCAAAACCCTCTCCCCCTTTTATTTGACATCACATATTAAGAACCCATTTTTTTTAAATTACCTCAAGTATTTTGTTATTGCAATGCTTTTGAATTCCCTACCCTTTCTTACACGATGTCACATTTTGATTATTTTCTCCCCCCCCCCCCATAACACATGACGTAATTAATGGATGTCCTATATTATTACCTGATAAAATACTCTCAATATTTATCTCTGTTACTAGGTGTGGGTTAATACATGTTACGTTGTCACGCCCAAATTGCTGAACCGATTTTGATTAAATTCAGTAAAGAGATAGATTGGAAATTGAAGAAGGCTATAAGCTACTCTATAACGCGAAAATTAAATTAGAAACGTGGTGAAATATGGGTTGAAAGTTTGTATGAAATTCGAAAAAAACAACGCGCTCGATGTCGCGGGTTGAAGCTATTATATAAAATTAACATATATACAAAACTAATGACTTTTCTCGTATCGTGAAATTCCATTCGAGGGAAATACGGCGCCACCCTCCCGCAAACATATCTTCATTCAAGTGGAAGTTTGTTATTCCATACCCTTTGTCCTGCCTTTGCTAACTCGCCAGTTTGGTTTTTATTATTGTTGCAACATCTAAGAAATACATTTGCATAAAAATAGGGAAAATATTGGAGATAAAGAGGGGAAATTGATCGATAGGTTTGTAGCAACACTGCTTATATTTATTGCGATTCATGTCTCTTTTTTTAATTTCAAAATGCTACGATGCGCTCGCTAGTTTCGAAGAAAATTAAACTTTGATTTTTAAAGAATACAAATGAAAGAAAGAATATACATATTATAACAGGGACAGTGGAAAATATGGCTGTACGTTTTTAACAATATTGCATATTCTGATGTTATTTAAGTTTTTTAATTAATTGTTTTCCAACGCTAAGATGCTGCGCTCCAAAGGTTGTTTATATAAACGGTAATTGCAAAATTACTAAGTTCATAATCCATGTATAAATAGAATATATCTGTCTGCTTAAATTTTAACAATATAACGAATGTATTTATTAATTACATTTTCGAAATATCTATAACTAGCTGTGCCCGAGACTTCATCCGCGTAAAATTAGGGTCACAAGTCCCGGGCACTGCTATGGTTCCTTCCTCTGCAACGCGATGGACCCGGCACGCGCACGGTGAATCCATGTAATGCTAAGAAATTCGTCTCGAAGAATATAAGATTTTTAATATTTAGGTATTTTAATTTAAATTTTGTTATTAAAACCTCGCAGTAGATGGATAGGCTGAAATCCATCATACATACATTACGTCGTAGGAATTTTACGATTTTTTTACTCACATTTGTCACATTTTTGTAATCCATTGGTGTGACATCACATATTTTTAAATTTTATGCACTGAACAAAAATAATTAAAAGAAAACAGAAATTTAATTTTTCCAATTTTTAGGATTTTAGCTGGGAGTTTTCCTTAAGAAATAAAATAAAAGTTTGTTATTTAATTCGGTTTTTTATAAAGCTTTTGGACGTATTATGTAATTTAATGATTACATGTTTTAAATTTTTGTGTTAGAACATGGTTTAATATAATTTAAAAACAAGTAAATCTATATTTTTAAATAATTAAAATTACAACTTTGTAACATAAGCTGTCAAGCCAAAATACGATTAGGCTGGACATATTTGGGCCTAATTCTTCACTTTATGGATCCCAGTTTGGAAACGTCTTCGCGGCAAACAAAGAATGGAGGAATGTTATTTTTTAAAGAATCGCAACGCCTTAGCTTTAGACAGAACCATATGGAAAAAGTGTAGGGAGACCTTTGCTCTACAGTGGGAAAAAATAGGCTCTAGATGTATAAATAAACTAGCTGTACCCTGCGACTTCGTCCGCGTGGGCCACCCTTATCACTTAGAAGTATAAAAAATAGATAGTCGCCGATTCTCAGACCTAAGCATATGAAATTTCATTTCGGAGAAAAATAGACAAAAATTTTACGTTATAGTTATCTACACTGATATATAAAGCTGAAGAATTTGTTTGTTTATTTGCACGCGATAATCTTAGGAACTACTGGTCCCATTTGAAAAATTATTTCAGCTTTAGATAACCCATTTATGGAGAAGGCTATTATAGGCTGTATATCATAACGCTATAATTGAATCTATTTTTTTTTTTTTACTTAATTTTATTCGGACGAAGTCGCGGGCACCGCAGGTCGGATATAAGTCATAAGTCCTTAGTGGAATAATTTAATTTTCACTAAGCAATTTTTTTAATTAATTTAACAATTTGGTTTCAGTATATTGTATGCCGCGATGAGTTAAATAAATAATTATCATTTTTCTTGACTTTTTGAAATTGAGCACAAGTACGAACAAAATCATTACAAAGTCAATACAAAAGTACAACGTCAGTACGAAACTCAAACTGACCCCTTTTAACATAATAAAATAATAAAAAAAAAGAAACGCGACTACAACACTAATACTTGGCGTATTATCATGGGCGTCACTTCACGCCGATTTTAGGTGAAGGTACTGGCACCCGGACGCGCCGACCCTATATGGCTTCAGACCAAATGAACTGCAAGCGTTACGCTGCCTCTAATTAGAAAATAATTGGAAGTAGCTCCTAATTAGAAATTAATAATTGAATACGAATATTAATATATAAAATCACCAACCAGGTTGCTGTTGTGCGTATTAAAGAGTGCACTTTCAATATGGATGTAATCCAATGTGCATAGGATTTGACATGAGGCGAGCCTATGTGCAAACAAAAGAAAAGCATAGACAGAAAAACATTCTTATTACCAATAATATTTAGGATGGTCGCAAGACACAAGTACATATAAAAATAGTACTTTAGCTGGAGGTCGTTTACTATATAACACTGAGGCAAAATTAAATCATGCCATAAACACCTTAAGTGTTATGATAAATAGGATGGATGTACAAGATTCTGAACATTTTTGTACCCCATCTGCATTATATTTGATGGGAATTTCAAGAATCTTTCGCATCCGCTTATGATTTACAATCTATGGAGCCTGAAGCAACGGTATGCGCCTGGCAAGCATTAATTTACTAATAAACACCGCTTAAAATAGTGCGTGGAATGAAAATGCATTGTATGTGAAATTGTGCATGTTACGGACAAATGATTCGGTGTTTCTCTGCAGAAATTATTTAAATTCAATAGAATTAAAATAGTAAAGATAAAATATCCTGCCAAAATTGTTTTTAGTTTTAGGCAAATTCCTATTTAAACGCCTAATGTTAAACATCTAATGAAAGACCCAGAAAGTATTGTTAATTGAATTCGGATCAGTTTCAAAATTTGGAATTTGGCAATATGTATATAAAATTATTGCATTTTAATTAATACACAAAATTTTATCAAAGAAATATTCAAAACAGATGCTTTGTGAGATAACAGCCCTATCCTAAAGTCACTCCATGAAATAAACAGCAGTTATATTATAACATGTTCATGTGAATATTTGTTACCAAGAATGCTAGTCAGTATGACCAGTTAGAAATAACGTCATGTACGCATGCCACAATGTAAACTGGGTATTCCTGGATCAATAAACAAACCACCCTCATGACTGGATCGCGGTCAAGACACTCTACAACCCTCATATATTTACACTTCGGGTTCGTAAGGTGTATATTTCCTTAATAAGAGTTAGAATTTTAACCACACTGCCTAGTTTCCAATGATTCAAAGAGTATTTTGAATCTATATATATAAAGCTGAAGAGTTTGATTTTTTGCTTAAATGCGGCTAATCTTTGATGTTTCTCGTGAATCGTTTGATTAAACATTGCAACTACTCAATTATTGCGTAATACCGAAGGTGATCAGAAGATTGCGTGATTAGTTAATAATAAATAAAAACGATAACAGGAAACACATAACATACGGTGGTCAAAGTTCACAAACATTAATCCGAAAATTTATTCAACGTTGAATAATACGTTTCGAATAACTTTCGAAATTACGCAAACTAACAAGAGAAAAGTATAACACAATACATAAAACAATTTAAGAATGTTTTTTGCGACAAGATATTACTAGAGAAGGAAAATTCGGCTAAATACATATTAAAATTACTAAACTAAAAGGTATATAAATAAATATATTTTTATTTGTGAATTGACTATAATAATTTTCGATAATTTTAATGACATTACATACTTTAATATTAACCACAGGTTGTCATTTCTATTACATGATTATTAAATTTTTTTTTAAATATCTGGTTGCGTAGGCGCATTCATATAGACAAATAAAATGTTATTTGCTATACGTACAAATATATCGGTCAATGTTTAAATAACAGTTTTATTTGGTTCTAACATCCTTACGATTTAATCAGGTTTTACTGTTGTTTCTTCCGCGAACATTCGTTTAACTTACTTTTTATCCAGTACAAGGTTCTTGATCGTACATCCTATCTTAATTTTATTGCTACCACAAACGCTAGCGATCATTCGCGACTATGCTTGCATTTTATTTTTATAATAAACATAAGTTAATAAGGCCTAATTCGTGATCATTAGTTCCATTTTTGGTAATTAATTAATTGTATTTCAGAAAACAGACAAACTGAGCAGTGGAAATAAACCGCGCTTACACAAGCATTCAAATACTATAAAATAATTTGTAAGGCAACACAGTTAAATAGTAAAGTGCGTACAGTCTAAAAATGCACGCCACTCCAAATTTTACACCTCTACTTGCAATATAGTTTGTAGACGATATACACGAAGCTCGTCAATATCATTGGCGTTTATTTAACCTTTCAATGCGTGGTTGAGTTTGTGTTTAAACTTAAAAATCGCTGCACACAGAAGCAAGCGTCGAAAATCTAGTGGAAGACGTGCATTTCTAGACTGAATGCACTTGTTATTTTTTAGAATAATTTTACCAAAATACTATTAAAGCATAATTAATCTCAAGTAACCTGTAACGTATAAATTTACCACGAGAGTTTAAAAATATTACTTAGACAACACATACAAATCGTAACTTGTATTATAATACTTAAAAAGTACTTAACTAGAACGAAACTTCTTTTACGTAGTCGTAACGTACAATAATTTCAGGTATTAAAAACTGAACGATGCATAAGTGAATAGTGACAAATTAGTGAACAAAGTGCAGTGAAAGTGAAGTAAGTGTTTTACTAATTATGACGTGACTCAACAAAGAAGCCATGTATCGGCCGAATTTCTACGAGAGCACGTGCTTCAGGTGCAACGAGATTGTGTATCAAGTGGACCGCGTCGGCCCACTTAAAGACTTCACTTTCTTCCACAGCGGATGTTTCAAGTGTGCGGTGTGTGGGACAAAATTGACGTTAAAGGTGAGTTATGTTAAATAAACGATGCTATTAAAATGTGATCCTAATTTTACATACATCGAAGATATTGTTCAGTTGATGTTCCATGTAGGTTATTTGTAATTATGCATAATTTATACGCTAAAATTATAGTGAACTTAACATCATTTGGCAAATGAAGCCTTATAGTAAAAAAATACAAGCCATCTCAAGTTTGAAACCAAATAACCTAAATAATTAACTGCAAGCAAGGAAATGTATGGATAGGACAATGTTTGCTTTGTCGACTAGTATTAATATGTAAAACAAACGTCTTAATTTAGGCCGATAATGTACGATTCCTTGCCCAAGATTTCTTGCTCAGCCTGTCGTATACTGTAAAAAGATTTTTAGTCTTAAAAAGGTTTCAAAGATAAGGCGCAAGGTTGCTAAAATGTCAGCAGACATTTGAAATGTCGTGAAGAATACGTCTCAAGGTTGATCACACAATATGGTTCCCAAATGAATAAAAATTCAAATCATTAATTCAAAGGACCTTTTTCACAAACAGCAGATAAAGTGTTGTTTTCACTCACCTCACTCACTCACCAATTAATGTTTCGCTATAAAAAAATATGATCTTCCAGTATATGTGACAATTAATTGTAATCTATATTTTATAATTCCTAATGATTTCAAATGAATTAAAAATATGCTACAATGCTAACATCAAAAATTAAAAATTAAAATAATTTTTTCATATTATTTTCAATTTTTTTATACAGGCATCTAAATATTTCCGGGATAAAAGATTCATATGGTACTTTTGCTTATATATTTCTATAACAAATAAACTCACATTCAGTATGATGTAAGTTATTGTTCACGCGAGCAAGACCAAGGATAATAGCACATAGGACAAATTAGCATTTAGGCTAAGCTATCATAAACTAGTCACGTTATTTCAGGAAAACAAGCATACACGCTTTTGTATGGATAATATCCGACGTCCTTGTTCTTTTTTCCTTTTTTGGCATACAAACGAGATCTGCACGGCCTCCAAAACAATATGTAACTTGTAACAGTATCGTTATACAATGCAATGAGTAAGGCAGGTTAATAACTCATGAGTCATACTACGAACAACTGATCTATAACAATATCATTACTCACATTTATTTACCTTGGATTAATCATTTTTAAAGGTGCCTTCTTATATATTTTTTATAGTATTTTTTTTATTGGAGATAGGCAAGCGCTTGACCGCAGTCACACTTGATAAAGTGTAGATGCGGTCTACGGTGGAGATTAAAAATTGATTTCATATAAGAACTTGAATAAATAATTTGTACATTGCTTATGAAATTTATGCCATCTCATAACACCGCGTAGTAAACTAAAATTTTAGTTAATGGCGCAGCCTCCTCCATTCTAAGAAGTTCGGTTTGAAAGTGTCTATGAGTGAATGATGATGTTAAATTTGTAAAAAATATTTTTGCGTAAATATTTGAAATAATATTATAAGTTTCAAACCAAATAGCATGAAGAGAATTCATAGAAACGATTAAAATGTGTGGTGGACAATGAATTTGAAATTGGAACAAATAAAAAAAAACTGACTTTCACAAAAAATAGCCGCTTTGCCGTTAATTTTTTTTTGATCCTCAAGTTTGATACAAAAGATGTTAGTATTGTAAAAGACATTAGGCATATCATCAAAAGTAAATTTCATTTCATTTCAATTCCTTATTCGACAAGGCAACTCTAAAAAGTGCTGGTTTTCTTTTCCTTCTCAGACTTCTTTATTTTCTTCCTCTTCTTTTACTCGCACTTCCAACAATTAAGCTGACAGTTTTACCTTTTTGGGCATGTCACTTTCTATAGATAAATAAGATTTTTTTTCTTTTCTCTCTTTTTGTGTCTGTTTTTTGTTTTATTTATTATTCTGTAATGTGTATTTATGGATAGTGTTATGTAGGAAATAAAAGTATATTTCCTTCTTTTGTAAATGTTCTCCGTTGTAACGTTATTTAGCTTTCCACAAACTATCATTAAGGTTTTTCCCTTACTCAATGGACTTGTTCTTAAAATATATTTTTTTTTATGTTATAAGGGGGCAGACGAGCACGCAGCAGGCACCGAAATGCCTACCGGCGCCCATGGACATCAAATTCTGGTTTCATTCTTGATAGTATTATTTAGCAACTAAATTGTGTAAAACCTAACGTTTCCATTAATGTTTGATTTGACGTTCTGTTTCGAACGTAGTAGTAAGTAAAACTAGCGAAAATGTTCGTGCTAGGCCCTCAGGTCATTCGTAACGAAATTAAGAATCTATCTCCACTTTACGAATAGCTTTTTCAATAGAGTCTATCTCCAGATGATGCTTGGGTTTCGGAGCGAAGTTTGCTGTGAGACACAACAGAAAATCTGTGCTGTGTTGTGCTTTGGCGGTTTTGGTTGCGTAGGTTTCGGTTAGAACATTGCACCGATTATCTCTCGTATTTATTCGTGGATTTAAGCAAAGTAATTTAGTTTAAGCATTTCTCTGAGGATAACTGTAGTTAACGGAATTTATATCATATTTTATACAAAGATTAGTTCCGATAACTTACATGAACTCGGCAGGTAGAGCTGATGCAATGCAGCAAGGTTATATTACAAAGTTTAACATTCTATTGAACTCAAGAGTGAATAAGATATAAGTCGTCTTCAGCAATGCCTGCAGCGATCCAAAGTTACATATTGATTCTGGCGTGGTACTAGAGCCTTACTTTGGGGCCGAAATGGAATTACTTCGTCTTTCTCCTAATATGTCGCTAACTTTATCATCTCCTTATCAGATATTGTCTTCGTCTTCTTGTTCGTTTCCGTCTTCTTCTTTTTCTTTACCATAATCTTAATTTAATCTTCATCTCTGCTTTATCCTTTTCTTAAAAATTTGCATTTCTTCTGGTGTTAGTCAAGTGTGGTTAGTTTGGTGCTTGCACTGCCTGGAGCCGAATTGGGCCGGCGCGTCCGGGTACCAGAAGGTATATCTATATCTATACTAATACATAAAGCTGAAGCATTTGTTTGTATGCTTAAACGTGCTAATCTCAGGAACTACGAGTCTAATATAAAAAAAAATCCTTTAGTGTTAGATAGCCCATTTATCGAGGAAGGCTGTAGGCTATCATCGCGAAGTTGCGGGCACAGTTAGTATTTTATAAAACAGTACTAATACTAAGGTTGGACTAACTTAAAATAATTAAAATTATAATTTTACGTACATATAATAAACATACATACTTTATATACATGAATTATTAATTTAACAATGAAAACAACTATATTATAAAAATGAAATTAATTATTACAATTCAGACGACCCAAAAAGTAAAATAATTTCAGGTTGGTATATATTAATCACATGACAAAGGAGGCTTTGTTCCACTAATTAGTTAATTTCATAGGCTTCCGCTGAGCTGCACCTGTAGGCGACTTTGTGAAAGTCGTGCATAAAGCAGGAGTTGGCGTGCTAAATCTCTATTGAGGGTATGGAAACCTTTTCATGACCTGATTGTCAAAGCTGGTTTCAATTTTTCTCTTCTTCTTATTTAAATAGTTTTTTTTTTACTTGACGTAAGTCAAAATGCATTCAGGCTACTTTAAGTATTTTTGCATGGTTTTGGTTTGATCGAACCTTTCTAAACGTCAGACATTAACTCGTAGTTTGACATTTACCATTTCTAATTTAAGGTACAGCCGTTTTGAGAAGAACGGTAATATATTTCCCATAAGTACAAATGACAAATGGCGTATTTGTAAGATTGTCTGTTTATTTAATGCGGCCCGATTGTGAATGGCTTTCAAATAACTCACGAGAATTTTGTGCTTCGCTACATTGTAATTATGTTTTTTTTTTTAAAAAGTAGACATCCATTCAAACGCCAAAGGTACCTGATGGTCCTATAAAAAACTTTGATAAGCCAGAAATTCCTAGCAATTCGAGCGATTATGATTTATTATTTATTTATGATTAATAACACTGTGGTTGTAAAAGTACTAAAACAGTAAGGTTTTATTATAATGCTATTAAACCCAAAAAAGTGTAACTAAGCCTAAAACCCCTTACAATTCAAATTATTCATATTTTTTAGACAGCATGGTTGATGTAAACGTATCAAAACAGGTGGCTTTTAGTTTACCTTAACCCATTTAGGTAACCAAAAAAAGTGTAACAATAAACTACTTTTATTCTTTACACCTATTAGAATTGAGTAATGCCGGAGCCAGACATAGCTTCATTTGAATGATCATTTCAAAGAACACTTTGGACTATGTCTGGCTCCGGCATAACGATTATAAAAGTACTCAAAATCCATTCAAATGTAAGCTATTGTTAAACTTATTTGCTACAATTTACGATATAAGAATAGGTATAAAGTTGTCTTTATATTTTAAGTAAGTGCGTGGGTTCCGTATCTGTATTTTAACGTGGTGGCGTAACAAAACAAGAAGCTTTTATTACATCACTTAGGAACCCAAAATAGTTGAATTCAATTCAGTATTTACAGATTGTCTTATAATCTTCTTAAATTTAAAAAGTAGTACAACCAACGCATAAAAATGGCATGCAAGTTAAACATAAATTAAATAACAACATTTTATCCTTATTAAAGTGTAACAATAACCTATTTAACATTCTTTTCACCTATTAGAATTAAGTAACGGTTATAAGAGAATTCAAATACCATTGAAATATGAACTGTTTTTGTGAGTGTCGAAAGTGTTGTGTGACTCTAAGAGGTGTAAAATGTCCCACTTTAAGATAAGAAATGATTTGCAAAGAAGCTGCTTTAGCGTAAGCAAAGCGTTTGTGATGGAAATGAAGGGAAAATTTTGTATTCGTGTGTTGTTATAGACTGTTCCAATAAGAGATTATTTACAGACTTTAGTTTTAAAAGATATATTAAGGAAAAGCATGCGAAAGAATATTAAACGTATATTGAAAAATTGTACGAAACAATCTATAAACTGTTAAAATATATGATAAGCACGAATCTTGATCGTGACAAAACTAAAGCTATAAAGTTACTTAAACATGTTTCATCTCTATTCTGTGTAGTCTGGTATCATGGGTGTGATCCAGAAGTAATAATATACAGGAATTAAGATTAAAACTGTACATGTCTATTTAAATAACATGTTATTAAAATAAACATGTGCATTATATATTTTAAAGTTCACATTTATAAGATATCAATTGTAACTTTCGTTTTAAGAATATTTTAATATGTACGATGAAATATTTTATATCAATTTTGTGAACTATAAAAAAAATTACTGTCTTTAGACTACTGATTTTTATCACACAAAAAAAAATTGAGTTTATTTTTAATGCTCAATTTGATGATACTAGTTTATTTCGTTTTATGTATTTATAAGAAAAAGGAAAAAAAAATACAATTTCGAATAAAGTGATAGAGATGAAGACAAGTTTAACGAAATACGTGAAAAGTTGTTTCCTTGTTGACAATATTTTATTTATGATAAATTTAAAATTTGTTCTAGGAAAGGTCTTTTATCAACTTATATTTCATACTTGCAATTCTAGCCTCGATTTTTAA
>JANCMC010007363.1:0-13288 GCA_024363005.1 Charaxes varanes | reverse complement strand
TGCAAAATTAAAACGACATTAATATCTACAAAAATTATTAGTATTTATGATTAATATATCTTCTTTATCGACTATATGTCTTATATGGAACGTCAGTCAAAAGATTTAGAAAGAATGTCATCTATTTAAAGCACTCCGAAATAGCCAGCAAATCTGCAGTTTTTGTTTTTTTAAGTAATCTTTAGACTTTTCCTTTATTTATTTTCTTTTAAACCCTAACGAGACTAAGGGAAAATAAAAAAAAACACACAGAATTTTAATCCGTAAAACAGTTTTCGAGTTTAAGCGAGACTAACGAACAATGATAAATATTTATATAAATAGATTTAGGAAGTGAAGGCGAAAACTTATTCCTGGGCAATGCAGTCACCAGTTTCGTAGTTATTAACAAGACTTGTCTTTCATAATTATTTCTATTGGCACTTCTATTTCAGCATGTGAATACCTTTATATATTTTCAGTATATACCCTAATATATAAAACTATTTTATATATCTATATTAATATATATAAAACTGAAGAATTTGTTTGTTTGTTTGCTTGAACGTACTAATCTCAGGAACTACTGGTCCAGTTTGAAAAATTATTTTAGTGTTAGCCCAGTGATTAGTCGGGGAAGGCTATAGGCTATACATCATCACGCTAAAATCTATCTATTTTTTTACCTAATTTTACCCAGAAAAAGTCGCGGGCACAGCTAGTCCTTTATAGTTTCACAACAATGCAAAACTCATTGTTTACAAACATTCAATCAAAATTACCTGCACAGGTCTAGCAATTTAATTTGGCGGCCCCCGCTGATCGGGGACGGTATTCAAATAAGTCTTCGTCTATTATCTTCTATACATATATATAAAATTGGTTTTTGTTTTTGTAATAATATTTAAAAATGTATTTAAGAATAAGATATAATAAATAAATGATAGTCATAATAATAATTGAATCAAGGTCAATTGATAGGCGCGTACTGGTTGCAGATTGCGTTTAGTCCTTTTTGTATGTATAAAATTCAAATATTGCGTACTCGGGGTCCAATACTAATAATAGCAAATAGTGTAAATTGGGCCTTAAAAGCCCTACCTCGCCGAGACGCCATGGCGACGTCGCCGGTAAACTATTCATATAAAAATTTAGGATAGGTAAATCACTTGGCGACGGTTTGGCGATGTCACCAAATTAGAAGCGTAGTCACGAGTACTACTGGCTACTTCTTTAGCAACCACAGGTATCCATGGTTACGCAGCCGGCGACGTCGCCATGGTGAGGTAGTGCTTTTTGGCATCCAATACAAGGATAATAATAACAATTGTACCAAGGTCAGCAATGGGCACGTAGTGGGTGGCAAAATTCGAATATTGCTCATTAAATAACTGGAGCTCCAATACCAATAACAGCCAATAGTGTCAATTGAGCCTTAAGGCATTCAATATTAGATTAATCATAACAATTGTATCAAGATCAGCGATAGGCGCGTACTGATGGTAGATTGCACGTACAGCAAGCAGGTGTGTCCACTGCCAAGTTGACGACGCGTCCACCCGCCCTGGCACCATGCTATTTCGTCAACTGCCGCGCCGCTTACCGCGATTATGTGCGACCTATGTCTTCTTCTTCTTTTCCGCGGGGTGATTTCCGCACTTAGTCAAGGAATGATGACCATTGTGCGTGAGTGGTTTGTGGCCGGTCAGTTACTCCAACCAGCCAAGCTCCTGCCAGAAGTCGAGTTACATTTTTTATAATCAAAACATTAATATATTGCATTAATACTGAGAAGATATGGATGCGCTTGGCCCAGGAAAGAGGAAGGTGGATCAAGAAGGGGAAGGCCTTTGCCCAGCAGTGGGACACAACATGCTAATAAAAAAATACTGAACAGGCAATAACAAGAAAACACTCGATTTCCAATTACACTAGACTATAACTACTTCGATTGTACGTGGTGTAATTCGCAGTAATTGTACACCGTGAACGTAATACAAATGGGACGTATTAAAGTTGTGTTTGATATCGGATATTAAAGCAATACCGGTATATATTTTGGTATATAACCTTTCTTCTCCTTCAAGCGGTTTTATTATGATGTTTTGTCCATCTATGTAGTAAAGATTCGTCATCATTTTTATGTATCTATTGTTGAATAAAAATAATACAAAGACGTGGTTGCACTTCCACATTTATTAGTCTCAAGGACATAGACGACCAATCACCGAAATATTTGACACATTGCTATTAAAGGCACCCACAACTTCTATCTCTTTGCCAACATAACAACCACCAATACGTTAACACAATTCTCAATTGTGGTAGCATTGCTCTTAAGATATTTCATTGGTGTCGTCTATTACAACCGCCAATAGCATTTGTTAATACTCGCTCTCTCTCCTCCTTTACTGTTTGTCCCACATGGAGGAGGTCGTGGCCTAATCAGTGGTCGGCATTCGAGTTGATCTCTAAGTTAAGTTGCTCTGGCTGCGACCGGGTGATAGATGGGTGACCCAGTCTAGCACTGGTTTTTATTTGATATCCGACCTCCTCCGTGTTTCGGAAGGCACGTAAAACAGTGGGACTCGATTAATGTCACTTTGTTTACTCCACTTCCCGCACCTTTCCGCCAAGAACAATTAAAACCTCAGGTGAGTTAAGATCTTAAGAGTTCTCAATCGGCCACTACAATAGCCGAATTATTCAAAGTTTACTTCTTCTACTCTGTAAAAGATCGACCACAAAATAATCATTGTTATTCTGAGTACGCAACATACATTTATGTTATCTGTGTGATGATATTTAATAAGTTATTTAAATAGGAAAAACCTCAATTATGCTCCGTACTTTACATATTTGTAACAGTTTTCCTTTTAATACTTGCACTTATTTTAATTGCATGTATTTATCAATACAAAAATACAAAATAATTTGTTTCTTTAATCTTAACCTAACACGGATTTGAGACTCTTTTAAGTTTATTTACCTGTGATAGAGGGTATCGCTGTTCCGTTTTACAATATATTATGTTTGATTAAGATATTTTATAAATTATATATATCGTAAGTATGTGTAAGTGCGTGCGGACGTTTGTGTGTGTGTGTATGTGCGGGTGAGTGTATGTGTGTGAAAAATACATTCATACAATACAAACAAAGAGTGGAAAGTTAAACGCAGAACGTAAACCTATTTCCGTTTGTCAGTCCTTTTCTTGAGGCCATAGAACCTTCAGTGATATATGCTGAGAAAGGAAACAAGCCGTGGATACTAACTGACGTTTTATTCGAATACTCTATGAAAATACACTGCAATATAGATTATTAATATATTAAAAAAATGTTCATAATATAAAGATTACTGAGCTACAAACTATTTTAAATTTTTATGGGACCAAATGGCAACTATTTCGCGTCAAACTCAAGATGAATCACGTAAACCGTGTCATAAATCTCAGAGTAATGTACATCATAATCTTAATTTTAAATAGATTTAAGATCTTTAAATAAATAAGATTGAAAAAAATGGTTGATTAAGACTATTTTCGGGGGGGGGGGGCGCCGTGGGCACGGAGGGGGGCGTCGAGGGCGCGGGGAACACGCGCGCGCGTATCCAGTTGTAGATCTGGTACGACGGGTTGAGGACTATAATGGTGAACAATTGGGTGAAGAAACCTGCAACAAAAAAAAAATGTATTTTAGAACGTGTTAATCATTTCTAGAGATCAGCTGGTAGAAGTTCGGCCAAAAATCTTAAGAATTCCGTGCTATGTGCTTGTTTATAAATGAATTTTTAATATTTAAGAATTCGCAGATAACGCTGTGATACCATCTCATATTAAAAATACATTTGTGTGTGTGTGTGTGTGTGAATAGTTTGGTATTGGTATGCGTTGTTTTTTAAAAATGCATATTTTATAAACATATTGGCATTCGCACATCCTCCTCTAGAATCTGTTTAGTGTATTTTAGTATGAAGGCTCCGGGTGTATAATACCAGGTAAACGACGCGACTGTCGTGCATATATTGCGACAACGCCAAATTAAGGAAGTCTAAGGCGGCTCGCATCTTTATCTGAATTTTTTTTCAGTTTTTTGCTACTAATTTTACGTCGATAAAGGCGCAGGTAACAGCTAGTAGTATATATAGTGTTTAGTGGAGTATAATGTAGTATAGTATGGTGGTACGCGACTGTCGCAGCTACGATAAAGTAGCTTAGTGCTGTAGAATATTGTATAGTGTTAAGTGTAGTGCAGTGTAATGTAATGTGGCGTGATACTCACTGACGACAGAGGCAAAGGGCCCGGGCGTGGCGACGACTTCAGTGCGGCTAAGTTTCTTAAATTAATTCTTTTGTTCTTTCATGCATTCACTAGATGAAATGCAGGCAAAGAATATATGAGGACGTTAGTCTAATTGGCTCGTAAAATTGTTCCAAGAATCATGTCATCGTGAAATTATTCCACCTTAACTCGTCCCACAGCGCTAGGAAGTAGTAGTAGTCAAATATAAGTATTCTTATATAATAATGTATAACAGAATGTCACAAAGTAATTAATTTCTATCTGTAAATGAAACTATTTCGGTTGTTTCAATATTTCACTTTTTTGCGAGCAAGCCGTGACTGCGAATGGGAGACGTCCAGCGGCGACGTGTGGACGTTCCGGTTGCTGAAGTCGCGCATACGACTCACGACGCGTCTGTCGCACGACCACCAAAACGCGCCGCGCTCCTGGGTGCGGGCCGATACTGCCCTGGATCTGCTATCAGTCGAACCCATACATAAAGGTAATGGTTTTAATTTAATGTCATTAATAACACTTGTAGCCGCCGCTACATAACGAGATGGCAATGATGTCGAGTGGGAAAGGTTGCACCGAAGTAAACTAGATGGCGCTGTACAAACGCTGAAAATCTCCATACAAACCAACTCACGCTAGCGAAGTTTCTACTTACGGTTACTATATATAGACCTTCCGACGAACAACTCTTGCCCCGGGCAACTCCAACTAGCCCGGACACGAAGATCTTCCTTTGCGGTGGTTAAGCATATCGACCTTCGCTCCCACCTTTCATTCCACGCCGAAACTTTCTACCTTGGTGTGCCTTTCCACACGACCACAAAGTACAGAAACCCGGCCATTTTGGACCTCTTGACGAACATGCCTAGTCGTCTGGACCGCGAATTATCTCAAGGATAAAACTTACGTGATCAAATCCGTACTACTATGCTTAATATATAAAGCTGAAGAGTTTGTTTGCTTGAAAGCACTAATCTCAGAAGCTACAGGTTCCATTCAAAAGAAATCTTTCACTGTTAGATTGCCTATTTATTGAGGTAGGCTATAGGCTATATGTCATCACGCTAAAACCAATAGGAGCGGAGCACCAATGAATAACGTTTCAACAACGGGTTTTTTTTTTCCTTTTGAGAGTTTCCGCTGCGTGCGCTGCGTAAATAGTTAAAGTTTCGCAAAAATTATGTATGACAGAATTGTTCCCCTTTAAAAGATCTCACTAAAATTCTATAACAACATATGTCTATCTTTTAAGGTTGGGTCCATAACTGTTTTTATGCTAACCAAATTTGTTTTAAAATAATGCTCAGTGAAAGAATCGATGGAAATTCGTATAGGAAGGATTCAAAGGTCATCCTTTAATCATATTTATCTAAAGAGTTTTTTCACCTTTTCTTATTAGTTGGTAAAAACACATATACACACAGAGTAGAGAATGTGTAAAAGACAACTTCTGATATAAAATGTCTCCGCCTATGGTGGTATGGTTTACGGTACACGTTCTTCGCTGGCGTAGAGGTTCGGAGGTAAGATAATGAATCAAGTACATTCCAACACCATCTAACACCATTCCAAAACATCACCGCGTTACACCATCCGACCGGCATCATAACGAAATTTTTATCATTCATGACATAACGACTTCGAGTCTAAATGCTCCCGTCAATAAAGTCATATAGGATCGTAAGGCTAGGCAGTTCTGAATCTGAATGATAGATGAGTGACCCATTCTAACACTGGTTTTCCAATGTCCGACCGAATTCCTTTTAGTACAACAGATCCCTAAAAAGAATAACAAAAGCTCACTACTAAAAATACCCTCATAAATATCGTCAACTATGTAGGTATTTTGACAAAACCCGGATGACAAATTACGAGTATTTTCCTCATATTTTCGCAAGAAATCCTATTTATTCTTATTACTTGATTGAGGCTTATCTAAATGAAAACAATTTCTAGTATTTCAATTTAGGACGGAATAATTCCAAATACAGTAAAATAGCATAGTTTACAAACAGAACTACCAACGAAAGATTTTTAAGTAAGAAAGTTAACTTTAAAAGTTTATGTAGCTGTTACCGTGAAATCCTAGATTATTCAATTCATGGAAAATTTTATACAAACGAATCTAAAATGCTAGTCATGGACTCCCAAAGTTTTTTGACTAAATACCCTTTGAATTTATAGCCGACCGACATATGTTTATACATTTAGTGATGTTATCCAAATGTAAATAAATATTGTATTCTAGAAAATTATAAATTCTATTTTGTTAAGTTTCGAGTCATCATTAAATTACTTCGTTGAAATATGTCTACCGTTTCATAATGCCAAGGGAGTTTTGCATTATAAATAGGTATGATGAATCTTGATATCTCAATAAAGCTTCTCAGATCTTGTGTTCTTGGAGATATATTAATTACAGAAATGGGTTTTCATGTTTACATAATCGTTAAGACGATATTTACAAAGTGTGAATTGTTTACAAATAATCACAAAGTTCAATTTCGTGATAATCAATTTTATCAACTGACTTCTCCATTTGACTTTATTGTTTTATTTATTTTATGTTCGTTACCTTAGAACTTTCGACCGATTTGACCGATTTTGCTAATTCTTTTTTATTTGAAAGCTGTTATTTCCCGCGTGGTCCCATTTCAATTTGCATTTCCATACTCCAATATCATATACTTGAAAAATTATAACGGATAGGTATATAGGGTTGTAAGTAATGGTAGTAGCATGTACAACCAACAAGATGCTATTTTGATTGGGGCGCAGACGGGTACATGTTTTTTATTCTTGAAATTGTTTGCGAGCCCCGCGTTGCTTTAACACAAAAATTTAAACGTGCCTCAGAACTATGCAATTCGCGTGCATTAATTGTACATTCAAATTAGATGTTTTCATTTAAATTTTATTTAAGTGTTGTATCAGTGTATTGCCGTACATCGATCTCGTAGTAATCGAGTAAAATAACAAACAACACTCAATGTTTATTGATTGACCGCGTGCGTATTAACTGTTATCGAGCAAACAGCATAGGCCGCTCCATTCATATTGAATCGCAATAACAATAAGTGATAAATTATATCGCTCTGTGAATTATGCCAGTGATTTCGCGGTCGCAATGTCTTAGTATACGAGGCGATCTTGGGAGGCCTCAGCGCCGATTGTCGGTTGGAGATTTTCTTCGAGCGCGCACGGGCCTCCCGAAACGTCACGCATAATCGCGTATGTGAATAAGAAGAATAAGGCACTCGTCGTCGCTACTCCAGCCTACTTATACCCGGACGCCCGGCCGCCATCGCCACTCCAACACGCTCAGCCATCGGGTGCACTGTGCGCTTCTTTTTGCAACTTTGAGTAACTGCACTTTTTTTTTAAATTGGTGACGATGGACCGATCTCTGTTCATCTTGCTGGCTTTCTTCGCCCTAGCTGCAGCCATGGTTTCGAGACATGGGGTAAGTTTTTATTTCTTTTTTTTCATTACTATTTTATTGAGAAATAAATAATTTATTTTTTGAATTCGATTCGACAATTTTTTTTAGTGCAAATAGGTGTAAATTTTTATTAACATTGCAAACGTTTTTTTTAAACATCTGCTCTATAAAAAGTGATTTTGTATAAAATTCTAGCATTTCATGCTAAGCGAAATTGTAAAAGTGAAAATGTTATTAGATCATCTCACGTATGTACTTAGTAACTTTTTTAATACCTACCTTCTACTTGCGCCTTTGATTTTTTGTGTTTCAATTATTGCGTTTAATTCACTTCTTTTTTTTCGTATTATCAAATAATATTAAATATTTTTAATTTTGATAGCTTTTTTATGGGTTAAGATATGTTAGTTTAGTGTTTAAATTGAATTCGTTTGTTTTTTGATCTACCGCCTATATGTTAATATCACGAATTTTAAAAAAGCTAACCAACGGTTTCGAAGCAAAGTACTTTTTTACATTAACATTCAAAGAATTAGAAATCTATTATAATTAACAGTCTTATTAAGTGAATATATTGACATAATACTTTCTTCGAAGTTTAGAAATCTGCGTCATTTGGAAAAGGCTTGTCTGTAACAGAATGTCAAAGAATCTGGTAGATCCTTTTCTAGAAAACACGGTTTGCAATCCAGCGGCGGTAAAAGTTTTGTAGTTGTTTTTTTTTTTCAATTATTTCAAAAGAATTTACTTGAAATTATTAAATATTTGAGATGCCAGGATAAAAATTTGAATCCTACAATTATGAAAATTTAAATTTTTCGTATTTACCTAATTGTTATATTATGCTTAAATAACTTGAACGTATGAGAGGGTATACAAGTTTGCGATATTATGTCATTTTTTCGAGTAATTTAGATTTTTGTGCTGAATTAGGAAGTCCAACAATTTTGGCAACGCAGACACCTGTCGATCTACTCTGGCGTAGTCGATATAATTCAGCTAGGTGGAATAGCTTGCTAATACTTAATAAAACTTACTATAAATATGAAAGTCTCTCTGTCTGTTAGGTTTTCACGCTTAAACAGCTGAAACAATTTTGATGAAAATCAGTATAGTGATTGAATTAAGGACCTTAAAGATGGACATGCTTTTTGTCGCGAAAATCAAATTTATAAGGGCTAAAACAGCAGTTGAAAGTTTGTATGAAAGTTGTAACAATGGGGATTTAAAGTTTTTATGAACGTTTAAGAAAACAAAGCGAACGAAGTCGCGGTATGAAGCTGGTAAAAGGTATATAAATTATATTAACTCTATATTATTCCCTTCGTGTACAAGTTTGCATAGTGGGCAGATATCCGATACATCTCATCACTGACCTACACTAAGGTTAAACCTACAATTGTTTCGCTTACGACAATTTTACTCGGAATTTACCGTGCAAAGTAGACATTTCTTAGGTATTTTATAATTTGCTTTCTTTTACTTATGGATTTTGCTCTGTTAATTTAAATGGAGTACATTTTAGTTCAGAAATCTACTAAGATTTTTAAATACCGGTCAAGGTCGTGGAGAACTACCTATATAGGTAGAATATCTTTATAATATATATATTTTAAAATAAAACTGAATGTCGTATTCACTCAAAATACTTGTATCCAACTAGGAAATAATAAATGAAAAACTACTTTCTAATAAAAAAACATAATTTTTATAAACTCGTATTTAGCTATATAATTATGTATAATCTAGTATTATTCTAATATTATAACCAACATTTAGAATCTTTTGTCGCTGTCGACCACCATACGGTACCTACTGAAAATTAGTAACTTGACTGAGTAGGTTTAGGTATATTGCATTGCTTAATATTTTGTATAATTTATATTAAGTTTTAAGCCTAGAGTTTAATATAGAAGTTTACGTTATTGTACATATATTATAAGACTGTAGTGGTTTATTTCCTAATAAAGTTTTCATATTCTTGTAATTACGTCGCCTACGTTTTTAATTCGTGTTTTTATTTTCGGCGCGGAAATCTTAGGAATGCATCATCAGGAGAAATTGATTGATGACGGGATGTTGCCTGGAGTCGTGCCTGCCATCACGTACGTCGTACCTCTCGACACATCTACAAACCGCATACACAGACAGATTGTACGTAAAATGATAGATAGAGCGACGTACAACTGATATAGATTCCTGACGTGCTTTACTCGGAACTGATTTCTTTGATTGACATTCTCAGTCCTTATTAAATCGTCCCTTCGCATTATAGATTGTAAACGTTTTATACGCGGAATTGATTTATCAACGACGTTTGGGTTATAAAAATTAGATTAGCTTGCAAAATATGAGATCATTAGTTCTTCTTCAACAAATACGAGGTACAACAACATATTATAGATTTCTAACGTGCTATACGCGGAATTGATTTATCAACGGTGTTTGGGTTATAAAAATGTTATTAGCTTGCAAAACATGAGATCCTTAGTTCTTCTTAAGCCGTCCATTCTGTCGAATAACAACAAATACTAGGTACAACAACATTATAGATTTCAAACGTGCTATACGCGGAATTGATTTATCAACGGTGTTTGGGTTATAAAAATTAGATTAGCTTGAAAAACATGAGATTCTTAGTTCTTCTTAATTCGTCCATTCTGTTGAATAACAACAAATACGAGGCACAACAACATATTATAGATTTCAAACATACTATACGCGGAATTGATTTATCAACGGTGTTTGGGTTATAAAAATTAGATTAGCTTGAAAAACATGAGATTCTTAGTTCTTCTTAATTCGTCCATTCTGTTGAATAACAACAAATACGAGGCACAACAACATATTATAGATTTCAAACATGCTATACGCGGAATTGATTTATCAACGATATTTGGGTTATAAAAATTTGATTAGCTTGCAAAACATGAGATCCTTAGTTCTTCTTAAGCCGTCCATTCTGTCGAATAACAACAAATAAAAAACAAAATGTTTATATTGACTTCAAAAATCAGCTTAAAAGTTAAACTAATCAGGGTACTTCTAGTGTCAGTATAATTTTATATACACAGACACTTTTTAAAACTATATTTGAATTCTAAATATGAAAATACAAGAATTATATATACAAGACAACATATATACAAGAATTGCTCCTTTAAAGGTATTTAATAGATAGATATTATTAAATATTGGCGTGAAAAAGACTATTTTTATATATCATAATAATAAAAAATGACCTTTCACAGAAGATATTAATAATATGTTCTACCTCAAGAGGATATTTATCCTACTTATGGGTGGATACTTGTTAAATGATTTAGAACACGTAGGTTCTGAAACGCCGCGCCGTAGGTACATTAAAGGCTGCAGTTTTACTTGCATTAGGCTCTCCAACAATGTGAGGAAATAATACGAAGCAATCAAGATCATTTCGCGCCTCCTGTGTTCCGTTATTGACGTTAGCCAATCGAGTAGCCACTGAGTAATTGAATGTCGTAAATGTAGTTTACAGTTACATCAATTGCAGTTTAGCCAAGTCACTGAGTGCACATTAAGTTATGGACGGGTGCGTTGGTCGCAGCGGCAGAGTCGGGCATCGACCTCAAACGTCGTGTTGTGCATCATAACCATTCGTGTGCCTCGACTGCTAAGTCTGCCTTGCGTTGTTAACTGCCTAGAAGTCATTGGAACTATAAGAAAAACGTCAAACATATGTCCCGCCTGCCTGTTTATACCTTTTATGAATATTTATTGCCCTCTTCTTCCTAGCGTTATCCCGGTTAAGTACCAGGGTCCGCTTAGATTGCAGAGGATTTGGCTGCGGGACGAGTTAAGATATTTACGGATGACCCCTTAACTGTAATGTTTAAAAACAATCTGTTCTTAATTTTTTCTTAAAATGTGTTTGTTCTGATGAATTCGTCGCGTTATATACTTTTTATGTGTCACTTTTATTTACAAAAGGAGAGCCCACAACAAGCAAACAAATATAAACATTGTTAATAAAAGTTAGTAGGTTATCAGAGCAGCCGCCCGTGGGTGTGTCGCGGGAGAGGCGCGGTCCGTCTTACCTTTTATTTTTTTGACCTCTACACAAGACGGTCAAACTGACATGAAAGCTCTGGGGGCACACGCGTAAGTGATTGCGTAATCTTAAAAGGATGTAATACATGAAAGTGTAATATAAGAGTCTTATATTGACTTTGACTGGCCCGTTGGCGCAGTGGGCAGTGACCCTTCCGTTCCGGGCGTCGTGGGTTCGATTCCCGCCTCGAGTCTGGGCGTACATTTATGTATTTATATATTTCTACAAAAAAAATATTTGTGTATAACAGGTGGCTGTTACCTATAACACAAGCATTAAGTTGTCATATAGTGATACCTTAGGAACAGACACCCGTGTGTCATATAGTCCTGTATATATTTATTTATTTATATAGTATACCTGATTTTTCATATTACATCTACTAAGCGTAAGATGTTAGGAGTGGTGGCAATAACAGCGCGATTTGAGGAACTCGATTCAAACAGATTTCATTGCCTTTTTCGCTGTTCTGTTACTAAGGCTCTGGAAAACTCATACTAGGAGACTTATCGGTCGATAGCTAGACGCTAGGTTAGCTGGTTTCCCTGGTTTAGGGATCCCTATTACTGTTGCTTCCTTCCACTGATCGGGGAAGGCGCAACCGGCCAGAAGGGGTCCGAACCAACGCAATCTGCTCTCACGCATTTTTTCCTGTCTTGAGACCATAGTTTGATCATAATTTGTAAGAAGTAGTATGGACTAAATTACTTTAGCACAAATCTGTTATTGAATAGAGAGACATACTTTACAATATTCCAACACCGCCACCAAAGCAAGACACAGCACTGATTTTCTATCGTGCTTCAACGAACCTTTCTTTCCTGAATCGAACCATTGTCAAGAGTTAGACTCTAGAAGGTTGTTTTAAATTTACACCTGATTCTATCATGTAATTTATAAGACTCAAGCGTGTCAGTTCAGCTATATTAATGAATGTTAATTAGTTGCAAGTGGAACTGATTCAATTGTTATCAGAGTACAGAGGTGGCATTGACCTTTACCGAAATTTTTTGAACCAATACGGTACGGTACTACTTAATATTCAACATGTGACCTCGGTATTTAGCACACCTCAAAGAGATAATGGTGATGATAAGAATAGATAGGATTCAATATTTATTAACGTGAAAAAGGTTTTCGACATTATATATATGTTTGACACAGTATTATTTCCTTTGATTTAATGTAAGGTAATATAACAATATTTATTTGTTCTTAAACTCAAGTTAACGGTACTTTTTAAATAAATTTGCTAAAATTGTTCCTTCATTATGTTGTGTGGCTGGGGACTTTGTGTAACTTCACAGAGTTTTGTAGAACTTTGTAGACTTCAAGGACAAAAATGTACAAACACTTTGAGCTATGTCTGGCTCCGGTATTAAAGAAAGTTGGGTAATTGTCGAATGGAGAGAGAGACGCAACATCTGCGCGTGGCGACATACGCCATGACGATCCGTCGCCACGCCAACAGACGGT